>CAIGRB010084293.1:10066-29356 GCA_903798255.1 Fraxinus quadrangulata | reverse complement strand
TTTTTTTTTTTTTTTTTTTTTTGTTGCTATAAAATGGTTTTGGATCCTTATCATATGGAACGCGTGTTACCAATATCCTGAGCAATGAAATACATATTTGTATCCAGCTTAAGAGAGCTCTGGTGTTAGTGTCTGAGGATTATGAGGTTGAATGTGCATTGACATTCTGGTAGAGCAACGTGAATTCGGTTTACCAGGTTCAAATTTTGCCGGGCCGGGCGATGAAAATTTACGTTGTGTAAATAGATATTTAACTCGAACAATTGTCAATTTAACCATTATAAACATATTAAAAAATGTGGGAATTCCTTGATGATAGAGTGTCAGTTAAATGTCTAGATTGTGTAGTTGTATGTTTTTCTTGTTTAGTTTCTTGACTTTAGGTTTGCGAGAATTTTATGGAAAGTATCAAAAAAATTCAATTTTTTTACATGGTATCCGAACATAATCTCTCTGGGAAATCCTTTTCGAAATTCTATAAAGTTCATTAGTGAGAACATTATCTAAATTGGTTTAAAAGATGTCATCCAATAAAGATGAAGTTTGGTTTGGTCACTTTTCCTAGGACATTCTCCATTTAGTTAAAAACATTGATGCAGGTAGTTTTCCTGTGATGTTTCCGAGCTAGCTAAATACCATCATGACTCATTTCCTATAAAGGGTTATGTGATCTATTTTCTTTGATTCATCCGGATATTCGGGGGCATAAAAAATCCCAGCTTTTCTGGTTCATAGTAGCTCATCTCATTTAATTTCGATTACAATGTAATGTACATTTCTTTTTCAAGACAAAAATCTATGTGAGAAATGTTCTTCCAAATTTTTGTAATACCGTCGAAAATCAATTTGGGGTTCGCATTAAGAATACAAGGACAGACATTGCAAGGAAATATCGTAATCAAACATATTTGATAGCCAAAGGCTACACTAAAACTTATGGTATAGATTATGAAGAAATGCTCCTGTGGCAAAAATGAATATCATGTGCGTTCTTTTATCTTTTGTAGCTAATTTTGATTGGTATTTGCAGATGGTAAGATTTTTTTTTTTTTTTTACTTTTTTGGGGATTATGAGTTATGGAGGTACCAACAAGTTTTGACTCGAGTATTTGATAAAAGCGAACTCTTACATATTGAAGAATGCACTATATGTACTCCTAGAGCATGGTTTGGAAGGTCTGTGAAGGTTATGTTGGAGATGAGATACAAGTGAAGTCGCGGGGATTGTTCATAAAACACTCGACTTCATGTGGAGTCATAGCTTTGGTTGACGATATAATAGGGACAAAAAAATGATCCAATCAAAAGAGCGTTACTTCCAAAGAGGCTGGCAGAGGAAATTGAAATAAAGAACTTGAAAAGGGGATTTGTGTCTGAACAAAACTATGTACTTGATCTACTTAAAGGAATCATGTTGAAAGAGAATGAGAAGCTAAGCTTAGGCATATACAGAAGTATAACGAAAATGAAAAGAGAAAATGAAAGATTGAATTTGATCTTTATTGACACACTTCAGATGCCAAGATTACAACCTTTGCGGTAATAGAAGCCAATAAAAAGGTATAACAAGATAAATTCAGAAACAAAAATTATAAAGCTCCAATGACTTATTTAATAGAAAGACGAAGAAGTAGAGTTTCACGATCTCAGCTCTTTTTTATTCAACACAGCAAACTTGGTTTATTCATTCAACAGCCAGTGGAACAGCTTCAGCCTGAAAAATACAAGAAAATCTTTTTAGTTCTTGAGATTTGGAATGTCTACTGTAAGAATTCACTTGAGTAAGAAATAGAACTCACCAACTTGCGATACTTGAGAGCGTAAAACATTTCAAGGTAGCGTCTGATCTCAAGACGATCAAGCTTAGAGACGTATTTCCAGAATCCGTAAACTCCAGCCAGTGTCAATAGCCTATCTGAGTAAATTTGCCATGTGAACCTGTAAAACAGGGGCAAGAATAAGATCAGTTGATGAAAAGCTTTTCTTCATCGAATCTTGAAAATTCAGAGTTATGAGTTGTTTACTTCTCTTGGATACGTTTGAGGCCGCCCATTGAAATGGTTTCCCAATGAGAAGGGTCCTTCTTGGACTTTTCGAAGAAATTGACAAGGAGATCAACAACTTGTTCGCCATGATACGGATCAATATGGAAACCGGACTTTCCATGGATGATGATCTCGGCTGGACCGCCATGGATCGTAGCAAAAGTAGGCAAACCACAGGTCATGGCCTCAACAACAGTCAAACCAAAGGCCTCATAGAATGCCGGTTGCACAAATGCGCCTCTGGTATCAGCAATGTAACGGTAGAGTTCCCCGTTCCTCACTCGGTTCATCTGTGAAGAAATCCATCTAAATTGGCCATTCAAATTGTAGGTTTCAATAAGGCTGTACATTTTCTTCATTTCTGCCTGTTCTTCCAAATCTTTGGATTCTTTTCTTCTGTCACCACCAACTACAACAAGATTAACCAATTCTCTAAGCTTCGGGCTCTTGGCATACCATTCCACAAGTCCTGTTAAGTTTTTCACGCGGTCCAATCTTGCCATGGTAAATAAAATCGGCTTCTTCTTGTCTTTTAGCACGCATCTGCCAGGTAGAAAGGTAATAATAAGAACTCAAGCCCAATTATGAATGAGAGAATTTAGAGATGGAAAAACATACAGATGCTCCTCGTTCTCGACCTCACTATAAAGAAGCTCCTCAATTTCAGGATGGAGTGTTGTGAGTCTCTTTTCTTTCTCCGTATATGGGAAATATAGGTTTGTATCGGCTCCTGGAGAGACAATATTGAATTTCGGGTCGAACACATTAATCCCATGAACAACTCGGTAGAGTCCAGGCATTGTGAATGCCATATGACTCTCATACTGCCCAACGGTGTCCTTGCTGAAACATGAAATCATTGAAATTTAATATCACGGAAATGTAGGATTGAAAATGAAAGAACAATTTTGATCAAGCACACCTAAATGTACTACCTTCCAGCTATCTCTTGGAATGTGCTAGTGATGATGAAATCAGTATGATTCATTGCAATAAGATCAGCAGTAAACTGACACGAGAAGTGATACTTTTCATCGAAATTTTTCAAATAAATGTCAGAGTCTGGATATTTCGTTTTCTCCAGTGCATGAGCAATGGTACACTGAAAATGATAGCAAAAATGATTAATCTCCTGCTTGTGCATGGAAACAAATACAGTTAAAATGACGAGGAAAAGTGGGGAGTGCAGGATATACCTGTGTCACACCTAACTTGTGAGCCAGCAAGGAGGCTGCTAGGTTACCCTCACTATAGTTTCCAATAATCAAATCTGGTTTTGCCTGCAACTCTGCGGTGATTTCTTTTGCAACATCCTTCGGGATCAGAAGTTTAAAGACAGTTAAAATTTAGCAATGAACATAGCCAAAGGATGTGTAAAGAGAGTAATAATTTCACCTCAATGAAAGTCTCCATGTATGGCCAAACCTCAAATCGAGAGATCCATTTGCGAACAATTCCCTTCTCGGTTCTAAAGGGGACTCGAATTATATGCGAATGCTCAGTTCCAAATACTTTCTCAAGCCGTTGGCCACAAGTGGTTCCAACTGCATCTGGAAGCAATCTAGTCACCTATATAATACAGCAAGAAGAAATGTTAAGAAAATAAAGAACTCAAGAATCTTTTTGTGGTATACGAAGTTGTGAAAATTCTAACAATGAGAATGCGAGGAGTGATGTCAAGTCCTTGCTCCTTTATACGTTTAAGCATCTCGCGCTCTAAGGCAGGAACTTGATCCAAAATGTAAACAACCTGCAAATTAAGGACAGAAAGACTTTGCCATCTGAAGCATTATAATTCAACTAGGATGAAATCAGGTGTCAGTCTTAAGGACATACCTGGCCACCGGTATCTGGATATCCCAACACATTTTCTTGAGCAAAGTAACCGTGTGGAGAAAGGATAACAACGTTGAAAACCATAGGGATTCTCCCGAGGAAATTCTCGAGTGTGCACGAGTCAGGAGCCTCAAGAAGTTCGAGAAGCATAGAAATCATTTCTGATACCCGCTCCGCTTTATCACCCCAGCCTCTCTCCAATCCGATCTCTTGGAATTTGTGCTCAAAGACGGAGTATGATGTCTCAGGGGGAAGTGTGGAGAGATACTCCTCCGCCTTTCTCAGAACAGCTTGTAGGGAATTTAGATTCTGTATTCTGTTATTCAGCATCATTGTCTACACAAGAAAATCAAGTGATCAAATTGATGCACATTCAAACCTTACTCTTATTCAGTCAATTCGTAGCAAAGTAAAAAATAAAAAGTCGAGCTATTACCGTTCCCTTATAGTGGTGCATTCGGAGGAAATCGAGGAGAGGAGTCATACTGTCCCTGTCATGAAACATTTTTGCAGAGAGGTGCCTATTAAGGAACTCAACTCCATTGCCAATGGACTTGGTGAGGGTTGGCTTGGGAAAAGATGCAGTAAATGGTTCAAAATCCAACTCAAGAACAAAGTTCCCGTTGGCACTGCATCAACATAAAGAAGATTTGAGTATGAAATTGCAAAAAAACTGGATTACTATCAGCAAAACCAAATGTGAAAACTGTTGTTTCGAAACTTACGGTCCATCTACAAGCTCTTCTTTGAAGTGCAGATACTCTGGCACCGTCAGTTCCTCGACAACCAAAGCATTAACATTGACGCGTACGTATTCCCAGACACCAGGCCTTAAACGAATAGCTAGTGCAACCCATGGTGGCAACACAATTGCTTCCTGGTGACAGAAATTCGCAACAGAATCATAAAAGGACCATACAATGCGATAAAGAACTCAAAAAAAATCCGAGTGTAAAATCAACTTTACCTGCGTGGACTTGAGAAGTTCTTGAAAGGCGTGATCCTTCAGTTTCTCTTTGTCAGTTTGGCAAATTGCTTCAAACTCAGCAAGGAGCTGGTGAGGTTTCAGAATTCCTTTTCCATGGCCTTCAATCCTGCAATATCCGATAATCTTATTAAGAGAAATCCATATAAGACTAAAAAAGAGCAAAAAATTTAAGATTTCACATCAAAATATACCTTGACAGAAACAACAAAATTTCGTTGCGATGAGCTGCAAGAGTTGCATCCAATCGTTCACGAAGGCTGTGAACGCGAGTCAAAACACGCTCCGCCATTGAAAATAGTTAATCAGTTAACACAATCTTGGACAAATGTCAACTGTAAGAAAATTAACAGTGCAGAGAATTAGGATGTTTATGCTTATCTGAAACAAAAACTTGTCAAAGAGGAAATTGACTACAGTATTAGTCAATGAACCACATAATAATGAATTATATAATTCATCCATTCTAGAATGCTAAAAAATTCTAAACCTAACACCTGATACACGGACCAACACATTGAAATTTATTAGATCTTTCATACTTGTTAAAACAGAATCCCCATGAGTGACAAAGAAGAACATTACATGGCTAAATCAAATCACCCTTTCATTAAAAAAACACACTAATTAAAGGCATAATATCAAGAGGAAATTGAATCTGATAAACCATTTGATCTAAAAGGTTAAACTACCTAATGAGATTACATGTGTCATATGAATGTTATCTTCAACACTCCCCTCGTATGTAGGCGGGATTTTTTCTCAAAGGCTTACACAAGTAGAACTTTTAATAAATAGGTGGTGGCGAGATTTAACTTAAAAACAATTGCCTACTCTAAAAGCTTTCTTCAACACCATCAATGGCTACATTTATACACAAAAGAAACAGAAAAAGGGAAACTCATAAAATGTGGGATGTTTTTTACCTTACGGAAAGTGGCAAAAGAACCAAAGAGATCTAAGAATAGTGAACCAATGGGACCAAAGTGAATGAAAAAGAGTAACAAACGCAACAAAGGGACACTCTTGAAAGAGCAAATGAATGTATTTTTGCTTGTGAATGATGGAGAGTGCAATGCTAGCACCCCCTTTATATACACAGAAAACCCCATATTCCAAGTCCACTATTCATCAAATTTGTGAAAATGATGATATTTTTGTGGTGGGCTTTCGGTTTTCTACTCTTCACCCTCTTCTGGTTGGCTGTTTCTACCTAAAAGCTAAAACCACCTTTGACAATTCTTAATAGAATAATGCTATGTACATTGTGCATGGCAATTTAGTTGACATCCCTTGCTCGGAGAAAATTTGTGCAATGATGTGATAGATGAGTTCACCGTAGATATTGCCATGTAATAGATGAGTTCAAAATTAAAAGTTTAGATGTTGTCACATGAAAGAGTATAAAGAATGGTGCAAGAGAGAGTGTAAATGTAGCATGATTGTTCTTAACAATAATCTTGTGGACCCATCTATTTAATAACTTTATCTTGTATTAAACTACTTGTATACATAAAGTGTACATCTTAATTGACATCTTTTTATGTGTCAAAAATCTGATAGTCAAATGAGAAAGGTATTGTCAAGATTAATGTACCAAAATTTGTCAACTCACGTGTGTATAAATTAATGTATCAATCTTTTTGTACATGTAGCATTGTCTTTATCAACTTTCATCATCCTTCTTGTTTATCCTTCTGTTTCTATTAATATTATATTGTCCAAATCACCACGCAGACGTGTATGGATTTAATAGATTACAAAATAGTAACGTAGTTGCGTGTGTATTTCCCAAGTGATGACATTATCCGATCTCAATGTCTCTTTTCTTTTTTATTGTTTGCTTAGAAAATGGAGAAATGTGAAAAGAATAAAAAAAAAAAAAAAAGTAAGAAAGATGACAGGAAATTCTTGTTACAGTACGAGAATTCAACTTGAGAATTTTTAAGTGATTTACAAAAAAACCTAGAAACAAACCGACTAAAGTTGAATTTCGAGAAAAACCAAGCACCGAAATATTCATATTCCAAGAAAATATCATTGTCGTCCTATTTATACGTTTTAGCAAATTATTTATAGAATGTGGACTGATGACCATACATTCTTACAAGGAGTTTTAGAAAATGTATTAACTTATAATTAAATCAGGAATTATTTTTTATAAGATATTATCGAGTATTAATTATAGATGTTATAATGTATTAAGAATATAATTTGTTTTGTGATCTATTAACAACAACTTCCATTTTCAATGCTTCTTTCTTCATTGACAACAAAATATCGTTACGATCTTTCGAAAATAATTGATTATTGTCCCTCTTCACGTCTCTTATACATTTTACTAAAGGTATGTCTAACACATATTTAACGACTAAAACTATTAAATAATTACCATCAATTTGCAATCTTCCTATCCATTCTTCTAGATATAATTGGGATATTCATTTCTTTCTCTCGGATCTCTTTTCTTGATCTAAATAGAATATCCATGTCTTTTTTTCTTCGTGGAATATACGATCCTTTTTTTTTTTTTTTTTATCTATTTGGAATATCAGTTCTTCTTTTTCCCCTTGATTTAATTGGAATATCAAAAGGGTAAGTGGTTTCAACCTTTTCATTGAAGATCAAAATTTCTGTTGGCTGGCTTTTGTCCTTTGTAGGGACATGAATTCTTTATTTAATCATAAGTGACGGTGTGATGCCTGTTCAAGATTGTGCCTCTCACTCTTATATTTGGGAAACAAAAACCGAAATTATTGGAAAGTATAAATATTAAAAATTAAATTCTTTAGCTTTTTAATAATTTGTTTAAACGAGAGAATTCCACATAATATAGCGTACATGATAAGTCTGTGTTGACATTTCAAAATAGTAGAGTCATCAAAATGTGATAAATAAGACGTTTGATTAAACAACGAAATTCTAGTATGTCTAAATTTTCAATATAATATGCCACTATTGGAAAAGAAAAGTTGGGAATATTATACAGAATGTTTACATCATACAACAATTCTTAAAGATTAGAAGTGCTTGCAGGCTGGACATGGTTCAGTTCGGTTCTGAAGAGAATCGAATTGAACCAAAATTTTCGGGTACTTATTAAATAGAACCGTCGAGTCCAAATATAATTATAGAACCGTTCGGGAGCGGTTCCATTCGGTTTGGTTCGATTTTATTTGGTTCCATACCATAATTAAATTTTTTAACACTTACAACAATACTACATAAATATAGCTAATGACATGTTCATTCGTAATTTTTTCAAATTAACGTTGTCCAATTTAAAAACATATAAATAACAAGTTGACTAATAAGATTAATTCACAAATGTATACAAATACCAAAAAGTAGATACTAATACTAAAACAAGTTGTCCAATAAAATTTAGGCATGTAAATGTAGGTTTTCAATATATCAAATGATTTGGGGTTAGTGACTCAATGGTTACCGAATGAAAGTGTGAAATCGGAAAGAGAATGATAAAAACTTTAAAATGTCTAGATCTTGGGCTAAGAATGAAATTAATAATTGAGCCAAAAAATTGAATTTAGAAATTAGGCTGGGCTGGACTGGGCTAATTAAGCATGAACTTGGTTTGGGAATTAGAACATTAATCACTAAATTAGTTAATTTGTTTAGAAAAAATTCAAAAAATTTAATTAATTCAATATAAAAAATTATTTAAATTCGATTATGGATCTAGAACCGAAAACCAACACAAACCCGTAGGTTCTTGATTCAGATACTCGTTCAAGTATTTAACTTATGAAGAATCGTTAGGTTCGATTCAATTCGGTTCGGGAGTTTTGTTCAGCCCTAAGTGCTTGTAATTTGATCAAAAGTATTTTGTACATTTCAAGCATTCGTTGGTTCATTTCAAATAAGTTCACACATAAAGTTAGTGAGTGCATATTTGGACAAGCATAAAGTTTCTTCTTGTGGTATGGTAAACAAGGGCACCTCTTAAACACTAATTTTTGCTTATATTTACTTTTCAATTATCTTTCTTTGTCCCTCCACCTCTTCTCAACTCTCGAACTTACAACCTCATCTACCATATCGCTATCGCACTACAGCAAAAAAGTACATTGCAATGTTTAAAAAATGTTGTCAAAAATCTTTTGCAACGTTCGGACGTATGTTGCAAACCTTGATGTTGTCGTAGAGTAGAAGGATGCGACAGCGTTTTTAAATGTTGTCAATAACCTTTTGCAACGTTTTTTAAATGTTTGCGAATAATCATTTTTGTACCACTTTTGGAATGTCGCTAATTACCTTTTTGCAAAGTTTTTTGAATGTTGCTAATAACATTTTTACAACGTTTTTTTATTGTTGACTATACTTATATCCTTAGTTTTTGCAATTTATCGTTGTCTAAGTCTTTTTACTTTTCTTTTTTTAAAATTTGTATTCTATTTGTACATCTATTTACACAAATCAAGTAATCAACCATAAAATTAAAAAGGACTTTTGGACTTGTATGAAATTAATATAATTTCATTAATTCATACTAAGGACATGTTCGATACATGGATGGACGAAAATAATATATATATACATTCTACAGCCATACGAGGATGACATATATTCATTTGACGAAATATTGATAGTAAGATAGACGAGCACCAAAACGCTAAAATCACCAAGTTTAATACATTTCCATCTCGATGGCTTAGATACTCAGTCAAGTTTGACATACTTGACTCCAAAGTATGCTCAGAATTAAATGTCCTGCAACGAAAAATCCAAAAAAACATATTAGATTCAATTTTGTCATTTCTATAAACATTCCAGGTAATAATGGCTTCAAAACATACATGTTGCAGCTCTTGCAAGCATGTGATTCGGTTAATTTTGGTGTATGCTGGTTTGGCTTGTTGGCAAGAGTTTTTGTGGTCCATTTAGAGGGGTGGGGTATGGCAACATGAATCATTAAGGAAACAATTTCACTTTTAGAATTTAACTGTAGAAATTTAAATCCCTAACCTTATTGAAGTCCAATTTGTCCAACAGAGGAGATGCTTCCCCTTGTTTTAGTCCTTTCTCGAAATTCCTCAATTTAGTGTCAGCGTCTCTTATTCATTTAGAGAAGAGAAAGTGAAAGAAAATAATTATTACAATAAGGTCAGCATCTTGTTTTAGTTGTACGCATACCAACTGATATCCATTATGCCTAAACCAGAAGACACCCAATATATTAAGTACAAAAATTTGACATTATAATAATTCTTGCAAACTCTATACATGTATATATTCAATTGTAGACTCTAGGAGAAGTTGATCCATAACTCTAAATTCAAATTTTTTTTTTTTCAAAACAGAATTTTTCAATTGTCATCAATCGTCAAGCACCAAGTAAATAATAGTTGCATGCCACTTTACATTAAAAAATGAATAAAATATAACCCTCACCTTTTGCCAATTTCCTGCAATTCTAGTTACTTCAATTTAAGGATTATCATTAAACCAAATAATTATTCGGATGCGTATTCTACAATTCCCCCTAAAGAAGGCTCACTTTCATTTCACTCATAATACTTACATTAAATTTATTGTTTTTGGCAGGATATAAACTTTTGAGAATCTGTTTATCCAACATATTTTGCAATTCCCCACATTAAAAGAGCAAAGGGAACATGGTTGTCAATGGATTGACTACTGCTTTTGTCCAGACATCCAAAACAGCCATCTACATTTTAAAATGAATATTTCTGCCACAAAAACACACACATTAGCACATATTGATTACCCAATTGTGTTTAAAATGAATATTTCTACCACACAAAAAGTGGAACTTCTCGCAACAATCAATAAATGTTACAAAAAACTATATATTAAGAGTTTTAGCAGCAGATATTAAACGTTGAGTAATGCTATTTAGTCTCACTGGGATTACAACCACAGTCTAGGTGACACTAAATTATTGGTTAAATTAAAGGTGAAATTGAATTACTTATTTAACTTCACTTATCATTTAATGTCACATTACGCCACCTAGACTGGGGTTGTAATCTCAATGATGCTACATAGCATTATTCTTAAATGTACCTATAAATTAGATTTTAACAACGTTCATTGAACATTAAAAAAAGGGAAATATTTCACAACATTCATGGAACGTTATAAAAGGTGACATTAGCAATATTTATTTAAAATTGTTGCCAAAACTTAATTATGTTAATCAATGACAACATTCACTTATTAAAATGTTAGATAGATTCCTTTAGCAACATTTCATTAATGTATGTTGTCTTTTTAGTGTTGCAAATGGTCATTTTTGTTGTAGAGATCTCTACATGATTGGCTAAGATGGGCATGGGGATTGAGAAGAGGTTATGATTTTTAAAGATATGATGTTTCATCTTAAAACTTCAACTTTGTTCAGACTAGTGACTCAAACTCTTATATATTATTTATTACTTCGATATTCAATCAATATGGAACTTTACCCTAACGAGCACAACAATCTTGATTTATGATGGCTCGTAGGAGCTTTATATGAATCGAACACCTTGTTTGAGTCTTATAGGCTATAATATTGTCTTGTTAAAAAGAATAACTCGATGAATCCTTATTATATTTCTTTCATCTTTATTTGATATAGGATTTACGTTAACAAGGACTCGAAGACTCATTAGCACATGACATTATTAAAGAAGAGAAAAAACTTGATATATTGACATTGTAATATTAACACCCGACAAAGAATATTTTTTTAAAAAAACAAAAAATAAATAAAAATTTTCTTGTAAAAAATCTTTGGAAACCCATGCCTCTCCTTTTTCTACTAATTTGACTTTTACCAACTTCGGATGGTCATTTTCAGTTGCATGTGAAAAAATGGATAACATCCATTTATGCACTCTCTCTGCAAATATTCTCTCTTCCATCATAATAATAGCCGTAAAATTCGGCTCNTTTTTTTATATATATATAATAAAAATAAATAAGCAGGAAATACAAAAAATTATTGGGGTCGTTAACCTAACCCTTCAGTCTACGACAAAGAATAACTTAACCAATAGATTTGTAGTGAAGAAAGAAATATTCCAAAATTCCTAATTTCTTTTTCTTAAACTATCTCCAAGAAACTCTCTAAATACGAGATACTTTCTATTTTACAGAGTCGGTGCTTAAGAATAAGAACAAATAAATTGTCTATTTTAACTTTTTAAAATAGAGAGTGAAATTTGTTCTCTAAATATGGAGAGTCCAAGTTACTCCCTATTCTTACTCTATAATTATTGTATTTAATAAGCTAAATATTTCATTACTCTACATGTTATACTATTCACATCATATTTGAATTGATTGGTCATTAATATACAAAAAATATGTTAAATAAAATACAAGGAAAAATCAATAACCTTTTTTTAAAAATCACAAATGAAGTCTCAAAATAGAGAGTATTATTTGAGCGTATACAAAATTTTATTCTCTAAATTTAAAGATAATTCTATTATATACTTAAAACATTTTCAAGAGACTGTTTATTTATAAGAATATCTTACGAATAATAGAGAATATTTTTAAATTTAGAGAGTAAACTTTTTGATACACTCCAACAATACTCTTTATTTTAACTATCTATTTTTTTCAATGATTATTTATTGATTTCTCATCATTTCTTATTTAAACATAATTTTAATTTTTTTATATTAATGGTAAATTCAAATGTAATTTGAATAATTTAAATTACAGAGTATTAAATTTTTTAATTTATTAAATGAAATCATTATTAATTAAGAATAAATGGTGAGTTTGACTCTAAATATGGAGAGTCAAACTTACTATTTATTTTAAGAGTAATGCTATTTAGTCCAACTGGAGTTGTAATCCCAGTCTAGATGATGGTCATCTAGACTAGGATTGAAACTCCAGTAAAGCTACATAACGTTATCCCTATTTTAAAATAGATAATCTCTTGAAACTTATTTTTAAGCATTAACTCTCTAAAATAGAAAATATTTTATGTTTAAAGACTCTTTTGAAGATATTCTCTATGAATAGGTAATCTCTTGAAAATGTTCATAGCTATTTACAAGTATGAAAAAAATTATTACATACCAAAAATAGAAATAAGGTAAGAAGATAATACATAATATTTCTACCATTTATCTTAAGAGACAATCATCCAGATCTTGGACTCTAAAAAGAGAAAAAAATAAAAAAAATAAAAAATAAAATTGTCGGGGTCAAAATTATTGTTGAGTATTATTACGATATGTTTGCACAAGAAACAAATTATCATATCTATTTATTGTATACTCTCTCCATCCAAAAAGATAAGCATACATCAATTTTCATACAAATTAAAAATATATAACTAATATAGTTGAAATAATAAATTCTACTTACAATTTTTCCTAATATACTCATATATTAAATAATTGTTTAAATACCCATTATATAGAAGCATATTAGAAAATTATTAAATCAACTATACTCTCAACTAGAAAGTGACATAATTTGGGATAAATGAAAAAAAGAAAGCTCTTGAAAATGAAGATAATATCGGATTAATCCATACCACATTGTTGAAAAAAATTAAGATATTATATATACAATATGAAGTAAAGATCTAAAAAATACAAGAACAATATAATTTATAGAGTAAAAGAGATTTTATTATAATATGGAAAAAGAATACAAATATTTGTATTTACAAATTTGTCTAAATTATATGAAGAGCCAACTATATACAGGGAACGTCAAAATTCTAATAGTAGAGCTGTAGTTGAAGTAGAATGTCAGAAACTCGTCAAAACGGCGAAAACGAGCATGAGCAAAAAATACTGCTGCACAAGCTTGACGGTTGGCACTGGCTAGCGACGCATTGACGCTCGAGCAGCAAGCTAACGTTGATGGACGCTAGCTTCTCTACTTTTGGTGCTTGAGCGCCCAGCTAGATCAAGGCTAGCGAAAATCTAGCGAAAAAAATCCTTCGTTCCATAATTTCAACATCTTCAAGTCCAACACAAATTTTAATTTCCAATAGAGTTTTCAAATATAATTTCAACTAGAATTTTCCAAGTTAACTTGAATAAGATTTCACAATGACATTCCAAATAGAATTTTGCTTAAAGTGTACTTTAATTAGAATTTTCAATTATCTTCAATAAAGAATTCAGGATACACTCTAATTCTAACAATTTTCACATCAACTCGAATTCTACTACAATGAGTAAATTTCAAAAAATTCTCCACCTAGAGACAAATTCTACTGCAAGAAATAAATTTGAACTCTTCAATAAAAAATACAAACGAACTTCTCCATCAAAACTTTCCAACTAGAAATATTCTCCACATCTGCTACCTCAACTAGGGGGCACAAATGATCTAATGACCGCTGAACAAGACTGTAACAAGCTCTGTAATAGAATCACAACTAAATATATTTAAAAAGGGTCTTAGCTAGAATCAATACAATTAACTACATTCAAACCATCAACTAACTCTGCACAATTGTACATATAGGTTTATTACTAGCAACTGAATACAATGACACCGTCGATAATAGTGGTAAAATGGGTTTACCCATAACTTTTAAATTCAACTGAGATATATTCTTCAAAGAATACCCCAAACTAGATTCTAACCGTACAGAATCCAACTCAAATTCCACCTGAATTCTTAAAATATCCTGATTGCTCAAAAATTTTGTATAACACTGCAAGATATATAAATAGGATTTTCTATATCCCTTTAACAAAACACGGGTTCCTTTACTAACCTTTCAGGACTTACCAGTAACAGTGCATCCGAACCCTTTTGAATCAAAAGTACTTAAGGAAGTAAAATTTCTCTTCAAATCCGTAACATCAAGTGTTCTAACTTTCCATCAAACATCTTTATTCTGACCCGGCCAATACTAGCTATCTAACAAGGTGTATAATTACCGATCATCACAGTACCTTTTGAAACTTTTTCATATGTTGAAAATAAATTCCTATTAGGACACATATGAAAAGTGCAAACTGCATCAAGAACTTGAGCATAGTCAGGTTTGGAGATGTAGTTAGACGTCAGTAAAAGCTCTCCATCACTGTTAGGATTTTCTGCAATACTTGATTTCCTCAAAGTTTCTGATTGTTGATTTACAATCAATGTTGCTTTATTTTGTAACTTATAACAACTGTTTATCAAGTTTACCTTTTGCTTACGATAATTACAAAATTTGAAGTTAGATCTTAACTTGCCCATTGCACAACCATCATCAATAATGAGACCATCTCCATGAACCTCATATGCAACAAGATGCTTTATCTTTTTTATTTATAGAGCATCATAGACTTCTTCGATGGTTGGAGTATAACGATTATATAAAATCGCATCTCTAAAAGACATGTATAAAACGGGCAACAAACACAATAAAATCTATCCCAAATTTTCTTCAACATATTTGACTTCCAAAGTCTCTAAATTAGTGATGATTTTCTTAAAAGCAGTTAGGTGATCCTCAAGAGATTTACATCCTGTCATACAATGAGAATATAGATGTTGTTTCCGAAGCAAGTTGTTAGTAAGACTCTTCGTCATGCATAATTGCTCCAATTTTAACCATAATGCAGCGGCTGAATTCTCTTTCAAAACATCCTGAAAAATATTATTTGAAGGATAAAGATATATTTGAGATAAGGCCTTTCAATCCCTCTATTTTTTCTCTGAAGTCCAAGTTGTAGGCCAAATACATTTAAGCGAGTAGTACTCGCATCTTTACCTGTCACAAAAAGAATCTTATATTGCTATCTAATAACAAAATATCATACTTCATAGCATCATCACGAAGATCAAGTTGAGCTCTTGATCAAAATTTCGAACTCCCAAGAATTTTCAAACCTTTGGCTCTAATACTAGTTTGTTGAAAACGAAAATTATACCACATTAATACAATACTGCTTTCTTTAAGAAATAAGAGATCATAGCCATAATATGAAGTAAAGATCTTAAAGACATAAGAACAATGTAATTTACAAAGTAAATGAAATTTGATTATAATATGGAGAAAAAATACAATAATTTGTGTTTACAATTTTGTTTAACTTTTTCAAAATCAAAATGAAGAGCTAACGATATTTAGAGAAAATATTGGGAACGTCCAAACACTAATAGTAAAATTGTAGTTGAAATAAAATGCAAGAAAACTCATCAAAACGCGAAAACGGGCATGGGCAAGAAACACCGCCAACTTCTTTGCTTTTGGCCCTCGAGAGCTAGTGAAAATGTGTGAAAAAAAACCTTCCGTTCCATAATTTCAACATCTTCAAGTCCAACACAAGTTTCAACTTCCAATAAGTCTTCCAAATATTTCAACTAGAGTTTTTCAAGTAAACCTGAATAGAATTCCACAATCGCATGCCAAATAGAATCCTTCATAACGCGCACTTTAATTAAAATTCTCAATTATCTTTAACAAAGAATTCGGGTCACACCCAAATTTTAACAAAAGCAAATATATTTGTATGGAATGGGCGTAGTATAATCTTTCCTTAGTATTATCATTTACTTGAATTGAGTATCACACTAATTCCTTTTGGTAAATTCGAATGGCATGTCGGTAGACTTAAGATCTATGGTAGACTCAGGTTGTCTTCGTCGATTGAGTAACTAGCTAACATTGTGTATGAATTAGGCTGATTCTATTATGAAAGTGATAATTACTTCGATTTAATTTCTTAGTGAATAAAAACATGAAGCTCGAAAGATGTTCCTCATGCTTCATCCGTAATCACCCATATAACGGAGCTCGTTTTAATTTGAGCTGGGCAATAGATGCTTCAGCTTTTTGTCTCGTAACGTTGAATTTGAGTTGACATCTAACTCGAGATTTTTTGCATGACGCATGCTAAAGAGTATTAAAAAAAACCGTATAATTGAGTAATAATAAATTTATTTTGATTTTTTTATAAGAATAAGCATATTATAATAAATAGCACTTACCATTTTATTTATTTTTATTAGTGGATTTCTGGTCGGCATGCTACTTGTCCTGAAAAAGTTACTATAATTATTTTATGCAATAAATAATTAATTTTATTAATCCTAGTGTGATTGTTGACTTGCACTGTCTTCTATGTTTTAATTAATTAATATGAAGAAAACCGTCGACGGTTTTGATGGTTTGTGGGACACAGTTTTGTATTGTAATAATAATGTCTTGGAAATCGTATGGTCCTTGTTATTTGTTGTTGGGATGATACTTTTTCTTATGCTTAAAGTCTCTCCAATCTCCATCTTTTATTGGTAATTACTAATTAGAGATTTGGCAGCTACAGATGTTGTTGGGTTAGGGTTACCAATCATCTTCAACATATATATGTTTGTGCATGAATTGAATGAAATGTTTAAATCAGAGTGAAATAGGCGTGTGATGTAGGGTCAATTCTCAATCTGCAAATGATTTAGAGCTTGTTTGATAACAATTAAAATTGAAAATATAGTCGTTATTGGATCTCACACGTCTAATAAAAATCAACAATAACGAATAATTTTTCAATTTTAATTCGATTTTAATCTCTCCTAAACAAGCTCTTATTATGAAGC
The DNA here is from genome assembly GCA_903798255.1 of Fraxinus quadrangulata. Taxonomy (NCBI): domain Eukaryota; kingdom Viridiplantae; phylum Streptophyta; class Magnoliopsida; order Lamiales; family Oleaceae; genus Fraxinus; species Fraxinus quadrangulata. The sequence goes on along the minus strand of CAIGRB010084293.1, from coordinate 11,947 downwards.
GTGTAGATTGTGCTTGTGTTAATAGTGGGCCTAAATTAGTACATTTAAATATATGGCTATAGCCTACTTCAAAATATGTATACAAGATAAAATCTATATACGAGTCTTGAGGGTAGGGGTGTTAACGAGTCGAGTCGAACCTCAAAACTGGGCTCGACTCAAGTAAAATTGGTTCGATTTTTTTTTTTTTTTCCCCAAGTTGAGCAAGCTTTGCTCGGCCAAAGAATTTAAGCTCGACCCCAATTTTCGGCTCAAACTTTAACGAGCCGAGCCAGCTCAATGTTTATTATCATTATTATTTAATATAAATAGTATGGTTGCAGGCGTAATTTTAGCTACTTGCAATTATAGCTTTTTTTTTAAAAAAAAAAAAATTAGGTTTGCAAATTACAATTTTTTTTTTCATCTCGACTCTTTATGGGCTGAAAACGGCCCAACCACATGGGTTGGCTCGGGCTCGAGCCGACGCCTCAAAATATGTCTACAAGATAAAATCTATATACAAGTCTAGGGGGTATGGGTGTTAACAAGTCAAGCCGCGAGTAGAACCTTGAAAATGGGGCTCAATTCGAGTAAAACTGATTCGAGCATTTTGTGGCCCAAATTTGTTCGGCCAAAAAATTTAGGCTCATTCCAAACTTTCGGCTAGGGCCTCATGAGCCAAGTCAACTCGATTTATTTATTTAATGTAAACAGTATGGTTGTAGGCAACTGTAATTTTAGCTGCCTATAATTATAGCTTTTTTTAACTTTAACTTTTTTTTTTTAAAGTTTTTAATTAAAATATATTTTTAGACTCGGCTCGTCTGGGCCGAAGATGGCCCGTGTGGTTTTTTTTTTGACCTTTTTTATTATTATTATTTTTGAAGTTTTGAAAATTACAATTTTTTTTTAGACTCGACTCGTCATGGATCGAAAATGGCCCGTGTGGCTTGTCGAGCCACAAGGGCTAGCTCGGGCTCGACCTGAGCCTCAGCTCGGTCCCATTAAGTCACGAGCCGCCCAGATTTGAATTTTTCCAAGGCCGAGTCACAGGTTGTCCGAGCTAGCGAGCCACATTGACAATCCCTACCTTGGGGTTGATATAATAAGTATTACTTCAAGGTTCAAGCTGCACATTCATAGACCTTATATATCATTATTGTGAATACAATCTCTTTGTTAATTACCAGTGAATGAAATAATCTTTGCTTCTTAGATTTAGGCCGCAAGTACAAAATTCAATAATTAATAAAATTAATAAAGAAGAACATAGAAGTTTTCGTGGTTCGGCAAACCCATGTCCACAGTAGAAAAGAGGAGATTGTATTCACTTGTATTTGTTGTTTACAAAAACACACATAGACATGTTACATCAAGGATGCCCCTTTAGGATGAATCAATAAACTAGTCACCCAAAATATATTTTTCAATAGGGATGGACAAAATGATCAAATCAAACTAGACAAAACTAGAATCGAAAGGAATCGATCGATTTGGTTCGATTCTACAAAACAAAAAATATGGTTTTGGTTCATAGAATCAAGAACCAGGCTCAATTTGTATTAATTTTTTTCTATCTGTATTCTTCACAAATCTATTATTCCCATCAACAAATTCAACTTTTGACATTTACTCATTCGTCTACATTAGTAAATCATTGTTATCGAAAACTATTTTATATGAGACTGAAACTTAGGGATGGACAAAACACTCAAATTGGACCAAATCGAACTCGAACCGAACTGAACGGTTCTTCATAAGTTAAATACCTAAACGGATATCTGAATCGAGAACCGATGAGTTTAGATCGGTTCTAGACCAAGAACCGAAGAACCGAATGTAAATCATTTTTTTAATTTTTTATATTAAATTAATTAAATAATTTTAATTTTTTCTAAA
>CAIGRB010084293.1:0-10054 GCA_903798255.1 Fraxinus quadrangulata | reverse complement strand
ACGACACGCTTCGCCTGCTCCCTCCCCGTGTCCACTAGCGTTCCTGTCCAGAGCGAAGAGAAGGCGAAAAAGCGCCGCCGAAGCAGCATAAGCAGGCTTCTATTGCTACGTAACAATAGAGCAGGATAGCATTTTGCGCCCACATGTTTGAATTTGAGGGTAAAGAGCTCGCTTGTTATACGGGATCCGACGCATCCAACAGAGCGAAACAGTGTTCCATTCTTTTTGGCGGCATCCTTCCGCATTAGCGGCGAGTGGAGTGCCACAATCCCATTCATCATTTTTGATCTACATAAGCCAAAGCCCATAGCACTGGCGACGTCTCCGGCATAAATGCAAGGAGGATGTATAGCTGATATAGGATCTTGTGGAACAGGATTTGATTCTGCAAGCGGTTCGGTACGAACGAAGAAATTTCGAACAAAAGGGTCGGAACTCGCTGATAGGAAAGGAGAGAAAAACAAAGCAATGCCAAGAGCTCCGTCAATCCGCTGTTCATCGATAAACGAAGCTCTCTCTTTATCATCTCGTGCCAGATGCAACAAAGGATGAGTCTTTTTTCCTTCTCGCGAACCACGGGAGCGCCTAGCGCCCAGAGGAGCAAAGCTCATTTTCCTTTCAGGGGAAAGCGGCGCATAAAAAAGGGCTGGCCCGTCAAAAGTCCGGTTCCTTCGAAGTTCAGAATCAACAAGGGTTCGTAGAACGAAGGGAGTGTACAACTGGAGCGCAGCCCCACTTTTTTGTTCGTAACGATGGAGAGATAGAATGGAGTTCTTCACGAAGCTCGAACACCGGCAAATTTTAATAGAAATCCGAGAGACGCTGGAAATCGAGCAACCAAAGAGAATAAATGGACCTCCCACAAAAGAGACTTGAGGAAATTACTGATAATTTCACAAAGATCGTGACTTGACACAAAGGATTGTCAGCAGTTGATGGAGGAGCGAGCGACTACCACATATGGATACTTGTCGAAGTTTGTAAAGGCCAACAATGGGAAGAGAAAAACTGAAGATGAACACAGGAATCCTCTCTTATAAGCCGGTTTTGGTCAATGAACCAAGAATCAAGTTCCTAAAATGCTACCAATCAACAACTAGGTTAGCTGCTAATAAATAATCTTAGTTGTCATGTAGTTTCTTTTATTTCATTTTCCATATAATGTCAACTACTGACCCGATAGAGGTTTTTCAACAAGATTTTTTGCTTAATATAAAAATCAATGAACGATAAAGGTGATGACAAGAATTAAAACCTCGAAAGGCCAACAAACTAGTAGGTAGACTTCCAAATCATAAATTGACAAGCGCAGGAGTTTCTTGATTGAGTAGGTAGATGTAAAAAAACCAAAGAGTTGGTAAGGGGCACAAGTTTCTCAAATGTGTAGTGGACCTCGAAACCATGTCTTAGCTAGGGATAAATCTCTCAATTGTGCAGGTAACCCTCCAAATGCGAAAAATTGGTAGAAGCATAACAGGACAAATCTCTCCTGCTCACTATGGGCAGGAACTCAGTCTTGAGAAGCATAAATCTCTCGATCGAGTAGGTAGACCTCAAAACCAAAAAGTTGGTAAGGGGCTAAGTTCGCTTAAACTGCTAGTGCGTGTTGTCAAAGAAAAGTAGTAATAAATCAATTTGAGTCTAGTGTCAATCCCACTAGGATTGTAGTGTACCTATATTTAATTTTACACTCTCTTATCTAATGTTATTTAGCACCATGGTGTTAAAACATCAGTCTAGACAACACGAATGTGGTATTAAATGAGATATATATTTAAATGAATCACGTAGTTCTATCTTTCACTGAGCATATCACTTAACGCCGGCTAAATTAGTATTGTAGCACCAGTGTTGCAAGATAACATTATTCTATCTCTAATTAAAGCAAATTAAAAGGCAAGAACGGTGTGATTATGGTTTTTAACTAAAGACTACTAAACAATTAAATCTATAACTAAGTAGACTTAAAGAGAGTATTTGAATATGATAAGAGACTAGGACTCCGACTCCACCTGTTTTTCTACCTTAATTCGTATAATCACGTAAGTGACAATATTCAATTATGTTGACGATCGACCCATGTCCCTAAATTATGCGATATCCATCTTGAGTATAGTCGAACATATTATTATGTATGAATTCCATATATCTCTATGAGAGTTGTGAATACAAAATAAAGCATTTACCATAGCCAAGCATTATATAGGAAATAGGAATTGCATAGACCATAATGGTATCTCTTATCAGAATCTATGTTAGATGTTAAAAGCGCATACAGCTCTCAAACAAACCTAAAATAATTGGCTAGTGACTAAAACAATAACAAATAATAAAAAACAACCGAACTTAAGAGTCCGGAATTATAGAATTAAAGCTTCAAAACCAGGTTTACATTGTCATACTAGCTATAAGAAACTAAACTATGTATATTTGAATTACAACACAAGATGAGATAGGACGTCATCAAGAATGTAGATGATGGATGGAAAATAGAAAATAAATTTTAGACTCGTCCATCTCTTCAAACAATCTTCAGTTATTATCTTCTTCCTTCTTGCTTTGAACCTAAAACGCCCAATTTTGATGTAAGTCTAAGAGAGAAGTTTGTATTTTTGCTTCCTAGAATTGCCTTCCCATGTAGCACAAGAGTTCTACTATATATATGCACAATTTATTGTCCAAAACCGTGTTAAAGTTGACAAAAATACCATAATAACCTACCAAAATTAGAGTTTAGGCGCACAGCAGTAAAGACATGAGCATCGAAAAGTGGTGCTCGAGTATCGCAGGGTCGGTGCGCACCAACCTATATTCTGAAGGGAATTGTCCCTCTGGTGAGTGAATAGCAAGAGGTTAACGCTTGAGCTCCAAAGGCATCTGTAATCTTGTTTTATTACTTTTCGTACATCTTTTGGTTTCCCGTCGCTTGGCTCTTCATTTGAAAGGTCAAAGTTCATCCTGAAATTGCCCTAAAGCACATCAGTTTCTTCATTTCTTTCACCTATTACATTTCCTCCTCGTCGAGAGAATAAGAATTCTCGATGCCTCTGGTGGCTGGCGAGTGTGGTTGCTGTTCATTTTTCCAAGATGTTATCTTTCATTAGCATATCTAATTTTGGTCTTTAAGCCACCAGCTGAGGGATGAGTGTGGCTGGGGGCTGACTACTGTTTGCAGATGTGTGAAAAATGTCACCTAATCTGTAGATGGGAACACATCATTGTAATTTGCTCCAACCGAGACATGAACCCAAGACATAGCTGAAGATCCCCACCCAAAAAAAAAAAAAAAAAATTTATTCCATATATAATCCAATATACTTAACATGCTTCATGAACGAACTTAGCTCAAGCGGCTATTTGAGCGAAAGGAGAATTATCTCCAACAGAACAAAACTTGTATACCCACATCGTTTGCATTCCATTGGTGGATCTTTGAGCTAACTCACGTACGAAATAGAGAGGTCGAAATCCTTAATATGGGTTAAACTTTCCAGCCAGAGAACATCAAAATTATGTTTAAGAACTTATTGGCAATGTTAATTGTTAATAACAAAGTTAAAACCACACCATGGATGTAAAGAATCAATGGCCTATTACTACAAAGATTGGAGCTCCCGGAGATTAATTCTTACTCATATTTACAAAACGAGAACCTAGAATCCATCAATTGATGACAAGGAAAATAATACAGAAAATAAAAAAATAAAAAAAAATAAAAAAAAGATCTCCGAAAAGAATGTTAAACATGTTGGCTTTTACTCCTTCATGCTAGCAAATCAAGCTCTGACCGAGGTTTTTGAGATCGAAAAAATCACATTGCAGGGCAAGAGTACAGCTCTCCTTAGAAAATAACAAACAAAAAGATTGATGGTACATCATATTTTGTTTCTCCTTGTCCATAATTTCTCCATAACACGAGCGTCCACCCTCTTTGGATGGGTGCCATAAGAATATCTTGAGATGAAATGCTACATGTGCGGGGAATTGAAACATTACCTCAATGATAAAGAGTCTCTCCATAGTTCACCCAATGCACAAAACTATCAGAATATTCCTCGAGGACCTCATAGTTACGACCTTCATCATACAGCAAGTCATTTCCAGTTGACCTTCCCTGAAAGTATATTGTAGGACTCGTAATATGATTATGAAAAATGATTGTCAGAAAGAAAAAAAAAAGTACTTATTCAGTTTCTATAGTAGCACGCCACTTTGTTACTTGTTAGCACAAGATATATTGTGCCATAATCTCAAGCACAAGCTACAAATGCATTTAAATTGTTGGTGAGATTATAAAGAAATAGGAAAATGGCGACATTGTCTATCATTTGAGAAAATAGACGGGAAAACTTTACAAGGGAATGTTGCACAAATCTGCTTTTTGTACCTGTATGCTCTCGTAATTTCAGTTGTAGGTTAACCGTGATTCATAATACGGGATCCTAGATGTAAAAAATTGCAAATAGATAGCGCATGCAGATGTCAATCAAAAAAGTGGACGAGGTAGACTTAGCCAGATAGAGAGAGATGGAAATCGCAAGCATAAGATTAGTATTCGACTTTGAGATACATGACAAACTAAAATCAGAATGTTTGATACAAAATATTATTTACAGTAAGCAGATAATAAATATTATATAATGAGAAACATGCAAACTAAATAAGCACGTGCAGGTATAAGAAATCACAACATGCCCACGTCTAATCTCTCATAGATGGATGTTCCAATCTCTATCAGAATTTTATTTGCTTATATATTTACTAAATTACTACCAGTAATAAAACTAATGGAATTATCTGAGATACTGATTGGCGCATTAGGAGAATAGAGCTTAATACTGACAGGTATGACTATCACATTTACCATTTCACAATATAACATCTGCATGAACTGCATAAGCATTACAATTTCTAGTGGGAGAATTGCTATAGAATGATGGAAAAAAGATACTTACCCTTGTGCTAGATCCGAATTCACTGGTAGATGGGTTTGCATCGCCTGTAATTTCATTGGCGATATTTTCTGATGAAAGTATCGCAATTGGAGAGCCTGTGAGCATTGACCTAACCAATGAAGAAAAAGTAGAGAACTTTAGCTTCCTTGAAACACCAACTAATCCATCCTCATTCTCCAACTCCTCCAACCCACCCCCGGGATAGGCAACCCAAAAAAAAAAAGTTTCAGAAAAGGTAGTTAGGTTCTTACGCAACCCAAGAGTTAGCTACATCAAAAGGAACATGTAGTTAGAATATCTTCAAAATTTGTAATAGCATATTACCAACATCAGTCAATGTTGAAGTATGAATTATTACTAATACTAGAAGAGTTTTTTCTCTTATATAACAATGGTAAGTGTTTAAATCCAACAAGGAAAAACTAAATAAAGATATCTCAAGGTAGAGCCTTATACATTAAGGTAAGTTGGATTAGAGAGGTACTTGACAATATTAGATAAGAAAATAAGTAATTATCCCTGCTCGGACTCTTCGAAATGGACGAAGTACCCGTGTCGGCTCGGCACGACACGACACGACACGACATGGATATGAAATATGTGTTGGATCTTCCAAGTTTCAACTAGATACTTCGCATTTTTGCTTCTTTTTCTTCTTTTTTTCCCGTTTCTGCTCTGTGTAAACACGGCGGCGCTAGGTTTTCCCTTTTTTTCTTCTTTCTTTTTTCTTTTCATTTTTTTTCCTTCTTTCCCTCTCTGTATCGATAGTTTAGGGTTTTCTTTGTATAAAATGAAAACGGGTTCATATAGTGCTACTTAGTTTTCCACAATTGCAATCAAGTCTCTCATTTCCTTCTTTGTGAAGAATTGATTTTGATATATTTAAAATCACATTTTCGGTTAGTTAAAAAAGTTGAAATTTGAAAGACGTACCCACATACTCGTGTTTGAAATATGGATTCTTTTTAGCCATGTCCGAGTATCCTATATTTTAAAAATAAAAGATCCGACACTTAGATACGTACCCGTACCTAAGTCCGAGCATCATAGGTTATTATACTGTCGAGCATGATCTAATATTGATTAGTATAAGAGACAAGAAGGATAATCAATTCCCGATTCCATCAGAAGGTGATGATCAAGCTAAGTTTAAGACCTAGGCGGGCTCACCTAATTAACATTGTATCGTAGTTAAGCACAAAATAATTATGCATCCGCCATCCAGCAAAAGATTCCAATTGAAACACATTTAGTGAAAAGTAATTAAAAGAGCCAAGAGATACTATCAAATCACAAACATCTTCGTTAGCCAGGGTTAAAAATTCACAGAAACAATTACGCAAACCTTTGGTGCATTCGGAAAGGACCTTAGTATTTATAAAAGTTCAAGGAATGTGAAATGAGAAAACTCGTGCTTTCTATTCAGGTTAAGCAATTACACATCACTAGATTTACAAGTAACAAGCGTAAGAGGAACAAATTACTAATGAAGGATGAGTGACAGAGGTTAGATATACAAATGAGACCTCAACGAAAAAAATATGGCTGAAACAGACTGTAAAGATTAGCAATGAGACAAGATTTACTAGAAAAGCTCAGGAAAGATAAATCACAGGCAAAAAAATTACATTCTTGATTTTCTTGGCAAGTTAACTTTCCATGAAGAAAGGGACCCATATAACCGACCCTAGATAAGCACGGGATAAGTCGATTGAAAATTAGGAACTCCTTCAATTACAACAAACAAGGATCCTTTTAGCACTATGGTTTTAAATTCGTTGAGTAGTTACACTTAATAAAATCAAATAAATATCAGTAGAAGAACTACCTTTCCAACAACTCCTCCTCACATGAATTTCCAGAAGAAGAAAGCCAATCTAAGTCAACAAAGTTTGAGCTGTCGATCGCGTCCCCGTGCTCATGTTCGAGGAATCTGTCTTTTTGCATTTCAGCAAAAAGTACCCTAGCAGGCATTGAAGGAGCATATCTACAAACACACACACAATTAAAAAAAAGAGGAGGAAGATGAGCCAGAGAAATTCATTTTTCTTAAATGGACTCCTTTTTGCAAATGAATTCATGCACAAATCCTTTAGGCAGAATAATTGCACATACAATATGCAATAAATACATATGATAGATAGTGGACTTTTTTCTAAAGTTGTTCCTTCATATATCAAAATTAGAACATACTAGAAATTAATGAACCAGTAGCAGAAAAAAATCAATCTAATATTTCAGATTAAGATGATCCATTTCCACAGCCAATATTAAGTTCTTACCCAATAAAGTAACAATATTTTTCCTTCAAATGATCATCATTCATTGTCTAACCTGCTTATTTAAAGGCAAGAATTTCACCTCTACTTCCACTTTACACAAGTATTATACAGAGGGATATGCTATGTGTACATAATTTATGTACATAGGGGTGGGACCCAAAAAAACTATACAGAAAGCGCAAGAATTATGTACATAGGTGTGGACACCCCTATGTACATAAATTATGTACACCAAGAATTTTCCTTATACAGAAAACGCAAGGATAATGAAGTTACAAATGAATAAAGTAGACCAGTTTCTAGTAAACAAGGTATACAAGCAGTGGAACAGGTTCAAAAGCTTCAAACTATTTGACAGAGAAACAATGTTCGAAAATCATGATCTCACAAGACTCATCATCTCACAGTTCTTAATAAAAATGCTCAGCTATGTTTATTTGATAAATAGAACAGTGGAGTTGAGTTTATATCAAAGAATTGAGATAATATTAAAAATGATCTGGTCAATATAAATGCACCCACCAGAATATATGTGGCCTTAGAATTATGAACGTTCTTTTTTTCTTTTTTTTTTTGAAAAGTAAATTATGAACTTTCTTTTACCGAATCACATTTAATGATGGTCAATGTAAGAGTTAAAAATCACTCTCAAGCATAAAGCAAAAATAACAATTAATATCTCTTCATCTTCAAACTCTAAACATAATCAGAAAAAATCATGTCTACGATCCTAGGTTAAAGTCAACAAACTGGACAGATATAATCAAGATTTTGATTGGACTCACAGCCCAATAAACATCAAATAGACATAAATTGTGTATCCCAATTGGGCAAAAGTGTGAAGAAAACCCTGAAGTCAGCTTTCGGTTTGATCAGTGTGGTGGAGAAAGCAGGTGGAGGAAAATATTGAAGGAAATTTGGCGGAGAAAAGGCACATTTATAATCCATCCGACTACCATTTAATGCCAAACGACGGAAAGAAAATAAGTGTCTTTTAGAGAAAAATCATCTCTCATTTTTGTACAATCCCTCCAACCAAAGAAAAGAGCTAAGTATTAATGCACCACATGCAATAATATAAAGTAGCAGTCCAGCCTCATAAAAGTAAAATTGAATATACAGAAGCTGGAAAGTAAAGCACCTAGAATATGTTAAATCACTTTCGCAAGTTGATATTTCTGGTGATGATTCAGAAAGCACTTTGCTTCCTCCTTTCGACTTGCTAGAAAAGTCAGAACTTGGAAAACCCTTATTCATGTTTGAGGTGGACATGGGCGAGTGACTTTCATGAAGAATGTTCCCATCTGACCATGACCTTTTAAATAATGACCTAAATATAGAAAACAAGAGAGCAAAATTTACCAGAACTTCCAGAGGTGCACAATCACATTAATATCATGCAGCAGTTGAAAAATAAAATAGCATTCAAATTTTCCCACAACAAGATTGCGAGAAGTGCATCTCGAATGATTAATAAGTAATCATAGTAATCATTTATCAGTCTGATGTGAATATAGCTAAGGGTACTATATAAATTTTTTTCCATCAAACAAACTAAAAGTTGAAAGAGAAGAAGGAAGATCAAGGTCCAAAAGCATCCACGAACAACTAGGTTAATTCCCCATATGATAAAAAGAAATTACAACATATAACTCAATACCACCTTACCTTCCATTTTCATCACTATTTGACTGTCCATTCCTTCCCACGTTGGAATGCTGGTCAGAATCCAGCTCCCATACATGAGCTTTACCTGGTTGAGGTTGAAAATGCCCCAAAAACCTGCTCAAATATTATCAACTGAACTGTTAGTTTAAGTGATCATTCCATCACCTCGAAAGCTATACTGGAAGTAGTCAAAAAATAAAAGTAACAAAATCTTCGAAAGGAAGAGATATCAACACTCTCTCAATGCTATTGAAGCATGTGGAGAACGGGATAAAGTACCTGGCAGACATAGAAAATGTTCCTATAATGTCTCCTAAGTTCATCTTCACTACCCATATCACCTATAACCATATAAAAAATTTCAAGAAGCATATGTAAGACCAGAACCACTACCAACTTACACATTGATGGCATTTTGCTTCTCCATATCCATGTAAGCATTGCTATAATATCTCTGTAGAGTTCTAAAAAATTCCTGGGACTGGGTTGCAGCTTTCCACTGACCCCTTCTCGCAGAGAAAATCTATAATAAATTAAATTTCAAAATGTCAACNCCCCCCCCCCCCCCCCCCCCCCCCCCCCCCCCCCCCCCCCCCCCCCCCCCCCCCCCCCCCCCCCCCCCCTCCCTCCTCTTCCAAATGAAAAATGCTTACAGTGAAAGCCACAAACTGCTGTAGACTCTAAAAACAATTTCCAACACAAAAAGGATCGGACTGAAGACAAACCCTAATAACAGTTGATAAAGGAGGTGTGCAGTGGCTTTACAGGGTTGTTTTGACACAATTATAACAAATACATAAAATAAATATCAATAAAGCAGAAACATGCTACAGCTGACCACTCAATATCACATGAAATGGTATTGGTAGGTAGAGAAATCAACATGATTTTACAGTTAATAACTAATACCAATGTTTTACAGAAGTAATATAACTTTTCAGACAGAAATTTGAATATAAGACCATAAGAACATTTGCAATCGGATATTTCAATTCGCAAGAAAATAGCTTCTGATTTTACGTCAAACTAATCCTAAGTATGCCCGTTAGCTAGGAAATGATGTAATAATAAATCCAGTCAATCTACCCAATATTAGAGGCGATTACACATTAGCTTACCTTGTTGTGAGCAGCCGAACCACCATACTGA
>CAIGRB010084248.1:17613-35885 GCA_903798255.1 Fraxinus quadrangulata | reverse complement strand
GGTAAACGGGGCAAATTGTCGCCCTGCCCCCCGCCCCGTCTAAGGTGGGGCGGGGCACGGAGCGGGGTGGAGGATTTCCTCCGCACCCCCGCCCCGAACCCGCCTCACTGCCATCCCTAATTTTATGGCATCCTACAGTCTTAGGATTCGTTTTGCTTCAATCATATTTGGAGCTTTATGAGATTTAAGATGTGATATGTTGGCAAGATGAATGTCGTACTAGATTTAATGGAAGTTTGAGTTTTGAACCCTACTTCACGTACAGTTTCACAGGTCCCTTATAGGGCATTCACATAGGTACGGTCTGCACATAAATTTTTTTAAATACAAGGTGGGGCCCACATTGTGAGTGCCCCTGGTGAGCCCCTATGAATTATTCCCCTATACGGTAGGAATAATTCTTGAGTTATAAGTCGAATATGAACTCGATACTTGATTCGAGAAGAAGGCAAAAAGAACCCAAAAAATAAGACACTTTTTTATATGAATTGATGCTTAAAGAAACCACACAAGGTAATAGTCGAGGTTAAGATGAAGCTAATAGTTGTAATCAAACAAATTAGTGGAAGTTTACATAAGAATTCACATTTAAACAAAATCTTTCCACGGGATTTGTTCCTCTATCGTTCTTACTTTTCAAAGTTCGTACATTTCCTCAAAATCAATTTAAATATTATCGTGGAAGCTTGCTCCAAGGATTGTCAAAACGGTGTTTTCCGAGTTCAGTTTCACGTTATATTTCTTTATTAAACAACCAATCCAAACGGCTCCATTCACAACCAATATATTCACCTCAGTTGCTCTTCAATCTCACACACAAATGATAAGATAACGGTGATAATTTGTAGCCACAAAGACATGAGAAGAACAAAGGAATGAACACAAGATAGAGACCAAAAATTAAAGGAAGAAGACACCGGTTTTTGGAACTCAAGGCAATCGGTTTTTCTCTCTCAAAATGCAGTCACGTTTTTCTCATTTCACAATACAAATCATACACAAAACGACTAAGGTAAAGATACTATATATATAGACTATATTAGGCTTTAGTTGGACCAATAAAAAGGTTAAATGAGCTCAAATTCAAAGCCATCCAAGAGATAATATATATGAGCCATAAGTAATATTAATTGATTAAGTTACTTACAACGGTCCACGTTGTTTTCAGATTGGGCCTTTGAATTGGATGTTGGTAATAATTTAATCCAATGTTTACATCATATCCCGAGATTTATTCGATATCAAAACCCAACAAATCTCCACCTTGATACCTAATCAACCTGCAAGTAATCATGACACGAAGTTAACGCTTACTTAATCAAGGCAACCAAAAAAATTGGAATCACGGACCTTACCTAGTGTTTCGAACTCGAAATACATATCGTACCTGCTCCATGTACTCACCAGGACTAAGGTCACAAATAAATATCCAAGTAGAAACAAATAATCACAGTAATCAATCAAGAGCAAATAAACATGCAATGAAGATATCATATAGGATAACACAGATCTTTTCAAAAAAAGACACGTTCACACAAAACAATAGATTAACACCATGTTAATCAATCAAGCGGCCAATGCGTATGCAACAAATGCATAAATAACCCCAAGAAAAGGTCTCGCCATACTTATCCTATCTCATTCTTTGTTGCTCACACCTCGAGAACACATATCTCACATCATCACCCACCTATTCACTAGACCGATTACTCAACTCATAACTAACTGGTAAACTCCTATAAATCCTAAATTCTTGGAATAATCCTCTATTACCATATCACTTCTCTCAACCTAAGTGGATAATGAGTTTCCACCTAACAGAAGTGATATATGTGTCTCTCTTTCACACTCCACCTGATCAAGGTCTCTTCAAAGATAAAGATTCCAACATTTATTCACCTCCTCACTTGTGATCCAAATATCACACTCCACATCGTCGGTACAAACCACCAATATACCCCTAGACATCTATACTCTATCTCACCAATAAACATATAATATATTGCTAATGCATCTTAATCCACCATGTATGCAAACAATTACACAAAGTAATTAAATTGCTCTCAAATTCATGCAAATATACATATCAAATACATTGAAATGCACATGTAACCATACAACATAATTAAGCAAACACATACATGCAGAAATGATTACACACAGATGTAAATGATGTAACTAGGTTTACTCTCAATAAATTTCAATAGGGCCATCAGTTGACCGTATAACCACATTCGCCTCGTCTCTCATCTTACCCTTCTGGTTATCCTTCTTCCTAGGCCAATCCCTCACAAAGCGTTCAGATTTACCACAGTTGTATCACTATTTACCACCGACTTATTCCAACACTTGCCCTTGTTCTTACCACCCTTATCGTTCCAGTCACTGCTCGAATCACTACTTTTTTGAAATTTACCCAAATTCATTTGCTTAAATTTCATTATGTTCCTCATTATATGTAACTCACCACTTCTTTTATCATCTTTTTCAACCTTAATGTCCATCTCCTTATTCTTAAGGGAATCTATGACAATTTCGGGTGTTAAAGTGTCAATATTATACTTAATTACATTCTTAACCTCCCTATATGAATCATGTATATAATTAAACAAAATAACAGCATTATATGTTTTAGACACCTTTTCATCACAATTAATGATATCTTAAACAAGTTTGTTGAAAATATTCAGATTGTCATCAAGATCTTTTGAATGATTCATTCTAAAATTGAAAAATCTTTCAAGTAAGTACAACTTATTATGAGTAGATTTAAGTAAATATAAGTCATCCAATGTTTGCCAAAGTTCTTTTGTAAAATTAAGTTTTTCCAATTTTTCTCAAAATAGTGTCAGATAGGTATAAAATAATTGAAGTATAAGCAAGTTTGTCATATTCTTCATGTTGTGCTTTTGTCAAATTTGCAAGAAATTTGTCATCTATGGCTTTTGAAACTTTTTGTTGAACTAAAATTTCCTTCATCTTTTGTTGCCAAATTGAAAATCTTTTTTCCCATTGAAAATTTCAACTTCGAATGTGAAGATGTTTCAAAAAAAAAAAAAAAAANAATATATACCGATCTAGATTCCCAAGATTTCGTGAGATTCAAGATCTCAGTATCAAGAAAATGTTCAAATGGGTTAAGTTTAGGTATTCTAACAGAATAATCAATACAACACAAATGTATACAAACAAAAATTCAAATGTTTACGCAATACAGTCTCATACAGTAACTAAACAACAGTAAAAGTACAAAAACAATTACCAAATTATAGTCAAAATTCAACACTTCAATTATGACAAATAGTTCATAAATTTTTATCACAAACAATGTTACCTCACAGGATAACATCAATCATAATGTCACCTCACATGATGACGAATTAATGATGAAATTTAAATTGAGATAAGTCAATATACCAGAGCAGATCAAATTGAGTGTGTAAATATCAAGAGATGCAAATTTTATCATTTTAGGACCACAACTATTTGTCATAAAGTCTCCAATAATCGGAGGAATCAATCAACTACGATTAAATCTTGAACACGCGAAGAACACAATTGTCCAGACTTCGCTATATAACCTAAAACAGAAAACTAATAACATCAAAATGTCAAGAAAAATATCAGGAACAAATTGTCTGAGGACACTGTCGTTGGAAAGTCCTTCACCCGCCCTCACGCACTGCTCACACTCTCTGCGCATGGTCGCCACGTGCCACCGTCGATAACACGCGCTTGACAGCTTGAACCACCTCCACGTCACCCCAGTGGTCTTCGTTTGTCCAACATGTCTCTAGATTGGGCGAAAATCATGAAAACATGTCCCATTTTTAGGCAGTTTTTTGATGATTTTTCGATCTGTTTTTCTGCTCCGTTTCTGCTGCTTTTCTAATATGTTTTTCGTTAGTTTTTTGAGCCAAATCCACCACCTTGAAATTCTGATACCAATTGTCGTAGAAGCTTACTTTAAGGGTCGTCAAAACGGTATTTTTGGGACTCAATTTCATGTTACTTTTGTCTACCAAGCAACCAATTCAAATGGCTTCAACCCACAATCAAAAATTGAAGGAAGAAGACACCGATTTTTGGAACTCAAGGCAACCGGTTTTTCTCTCTCAAAATGCAATCACATTTTTCTCGTTTCACAATACAAATCACACACAAAACAGCTAGGACAAAAGCACCATATATATATAGGCTATGTTATACTTAGTTGGACCAATAAAAAAGTAAAATATGCCAAGATTCAAAGCCATCCAAGAGGTAATATATATGAATCATGTGCAACATTAATTATTTAAGTTACTTTCAATTGTTCACGTTGTTTTCAAGTTGAGCGTTTGGACTTATTTGTTGATAACAATTTAATCAACATTTACATTGTAATGCGGAATTCATTGGGTATTAAAAACAACAAATATACCTAGATTTTACTAATGTCGGTACTACAATTTAGTGTAAAATCACATTCGGCCGACACAATAGATATTTTTTCACCAGCTAGTAAGTTAAATTATGAAGAATTATTCTCTTCACTGGACCCAGACTGACTTGTCCTATGACTCTCTATGAAAACAGGCACTCTGGTTATTGTCTTTTACTCTGCTGCAATTTCTATGTTGCTATTGCATGGTGTTATCACACACCATATGTTTCTCCACTTGGCTCTTTTTGACAGAGAAAAGAACAAGACTAAATGCGGATCTTTTTTGTTTGTTCTCACTTGGCCTACTACATCTTCAAAGCATATCTTTGGGATTAAGATATTTTCGCAAGAAAATCACTTATGATCATGATTCTATATAAAAATCACGTGCTACATTATGCCCCTATTTGGGTTTGGCTAAAAATTAGATTTCAGGATTTTTTTTATGAAGGTTGATGAAATGTGTAATTGCAAAGTCGATAAAAATTGTGGATTCTATAAAATATGTGATCGAAAATGAGTTTTAAAAAATAGGGGCCAAACACGTTCTATGTTAATATCAAGCGCGTTATATTATCCTTTTGTTTGGGTTTGGCTAAAAATTAGATTTTTTTTTTTTTTAAGATTTTGATAAAAATCAATGAAATGCATGATTTTAAAGTTGATATAAATTGCGGATTCTATGATATGTGTGGTGGAAAATGAATTTTAAAAAATGAGGGTCAGATAGGGACTACAATTACACTAGACGATTCCACTCAACGTCTAGAATTTTTCTCCTTATACTAGGCAATGATGGACTTCTTACTTTTCTTGAAAAGTGAAGTGTGTGTACTAGGAGGATACATACGTGTAGGCATATGACTTAAAGAAAGTCTAAATTTGTTCAATTTGACCTGCTTGTGCATAATTCTTGTTTCTGCCATTGCTGAACTTTGGTCAATAGACGTGCTAAAGATGATATAATTGGTAGCCTAAGCGGTCAAATTTTCATCCATGTCATTGAATTCCATACAAATAATGCAGTTGCATGGCATAAACCCATTTTAATTTTAGCTTCTGCATGTCCTTCACATGTTCACTTGGAATCACAAATATGAGTCTAACTTGTCCACAATCTAACAAAAAAATGAGGTCTACTAGGGTCCAAAGGCTAGGCCACTGCACAAAATAATTATTTATTTTATTTTTTTGGTTTTTTACTCTTTATTGAATTTTAACTTTTTACAAACAAAATTAGAAATGCCCGGATTGAGCTGCATGGCTAAACAAAATAATTATTTATTTTGGTTTTCTACTCTTTATTGAGTTTTAACTTTTTACAAACAAAATTAGAAATGCCCGGATTGAGCTACATGGCTAAAAGAGAGAAGTCTCGGGCTGGCTGTCCTCTGGACAGGTCGGGCTACCCCCGACTTGAACCGGCGAAATTATATTTATATACGTAAATGTGGCTCACTCGGGCCGATTTGGTTTTGGGGAAAAAACTCATTTCCTCTCATTTATTTCAATCAAATTTTTTGGAAAATGGATTAGTACTGTTCATTACATTCATGATCCTGTTTGTTTTGGATTAAAATTAGATTTTAATTTAAATCAAAGTCAAATAATCAATAATAACTACATATTTCATGTGTCCCACAACTTTTCAACAACACATTTCAAAAACTTATATCTCAATCTATTAAAAATCTAATTTTAATCCCCACCAAACACCAACTTAATCATATTTTGCCCTTTTTAAAGTTGTTCAATTCAAATAATGGAGGGGTGGGGGTGGGTGATGAAGATGAAGAAATTTCTTTTTCTTTTTAATTTAATTTATTGTTTCCTTTTATTTTGTTGTTTTAAGTTGAAAATTGGAAGCATATCATTTTATCCTTTCTAAAGATGGTTGAATTATGGTCAAATAACATATTTTGAATGGAAATCATTTAGATGTTCTATCGTACATTTTTGAAAGATTTGGAATATATCTGTTACGATATAAATGTTTGTGACCACATTGTACTTTTTAAAAAGGTTTGAGACCTTCACTACAAAATTTCATAAATTTTTTACCAAACTCATCAAGCACACATCGCCATCAATAATCAACCTTGAAACTGAGGCCACGTGTCAATCGTTTCACACGTGTGCACACACGCTTACTTGCCTACGCAGGCACTTGGATTCAAAGCATTTTAGGTACCAAAAATATATGCAATAACCGTATCGCCTTTAGAGCAGAAATTTCTTTGGTTCTGTCTGCATGGCTGTGATATGCATTTCTTGTAAAGCTTCCACGAGGATTCGTCTTCGAATTCTCTCTGTCTTTGTCCCTGGCCGTGCTATCTCTCTGCCACCCGGAAAATCTTTCGACAACCATTACTCTTTTTTTGTCATTACGTCCTTTTATGCACCGATTCATAGTTTTCATTCTCTATTGAGGGTCTTCTGTAATTTTCGAGAGCTTTTTTGAAGTTTTTGATCAAATTCGGCAAGGCCCATCATCTATGTTGCATTGCATTGCTTTGATTTTGTTTTTTCTTGAGTAGTTTGCGCTTTTTTGAGTGGCAATTTGATATAGGTTTTCGAGTTTATTTCTTGTTTAAAGTAGAATATTTGACGTGATTGAAGTTGATGTAGATTTTTACTTGATTCTTAAAGCTCTAAATTCCGCTGTATATGGTTTTGAATTTACTTCTGGCTGGTCCCAAACTCCATGATTTTGCCTGCATGCAATCTGTTTGTGTTTTAATCCGTTGTAAAATCTACTGCTAAAAATCTCATTTTTATCCTCTTTCCTCTCTAGCAATTGGTTATGCATGTATGTACGTATATGTTCACAGATTCGTAGACGGTACACCACACTTTAATAATCCCTTCTTTCGTTGTATTGACTGGACTTAGGATACTTCATGAATTCATACAACGTGGTGTTAAAATCTTCGAAACTAGTGTTGGGGCACTCATGGTAGACCCCCTTTTCCCCCTCACACAATTCTGTGGATCCCATTTTCTCACTCTCTCTCTTTATACCTGTCTATCTTTTCTGGTTTTGATTTTGACTGGCAAGTGTGCAGAATGAAAAGAGAGAAAAAAAAGGAAAAAAAAAAAAGGAACCAATACTACTTCTAATTGTTTACTTAATAATACTTCATATTTACAAGAATTCTGGCATCTATAGCACAAACACTTTAATTAAGATAACATGTTTATCGGACATAATCGATATCGACACTTTTCCGACTGTTAGACATGAATCGATACCGATACTTTTCGGACACTCCATCGCAGTCATTTATCTTTTTATAGTAAAAATATTATATATTGTTAATTCAAAGTTATTTGCAAGTAACAAATAGGTACTTATGTTTAAAAGATTTCAACAAGAAAAATTAATTAAAAGTATAAAACTAAATTTATATTATATAAATGAAGAATTTTTAAAAATTTTATCAATGTATCGTGTCCTGTCAATACTTTTTTTTTTTTTAAATCGTGGATCAACGTATCAAAACACGTGTCCGCATATGTACGTCATAAATTGTGGAGCTATTGCTTCTCAATTTGTGCTAATCAAAATGCAGGGCATTGCTTTGGGGGACAGTCGAACTGTATTAAACTCCCATTTAGGAGGTCTTGTTCTGAACTGTCCTTATGCCTGGGAACAAGTATAACGACATTAACTCACAAGTCCCCTACAATCGAGTGGCGAGGCTCGTGAGAGAAAGAGAGCTGAGAACAACCAGCCAAGCTTCTTCTCCAAATGATGTTACAGATGGCAACAGAGGGACTGAGATCTCTGGGCAGGATATTTCATTACCTCCCAACCTGGAAAGATATTTGGAAGAAGCTGCAGCACAGGCGATTAATGGGGCGCGAGAAAGGTCTGATGGAAGGTCTAACAGACAGAGATTGTTAGTGGTTGCTAATAGACTTCCTGTATCTGCAGTTCGGAGAGGTGAGGATTCGTGGTCACTAGACGTAAGTGCAGGGGGTCTAGTAAGCGCTCTTCTCGGTGAGCATTTTGTCTGATTTCTTCATTTTTGCATCACTTGTTCGTTCCATTCTAGCTAGGAACTTAACTATGATTTTACGTGTTCTTTTCTTCCACTTTTGGTCTCAAACCCGTGTCACTTAATGTAGGCATGAAGGAGTTTGAGGCACAATGGATTGGGTGGGCAGGTGTAAATGTTCCAGATGAGATCGGGCAGAAGACCCTCACTAAAGAGCTGGCTGAGAAGGTGAATAATCATGTTTTTTTGGTGTCACTTAATTCTTCAATACACTAAGCATTTCTGATTCTGGAAGCATAGATGTTGGATTTTGCTGTAGAATAATTGCGGACAACAATACTGTTTTAATTCTTTCGTCACTTACTGCAGAGGTGCATCCCTGTTTTCCTAGATGAAGAAATTGTTCATCAATATTACAATGGCTATTGCAACAACATATTGTGGCCTCTCTTCCACTACCTTGGTCTTCCCCAAGAAGATCGACTTGTGACTACCAGGAATTTTCAGTCACAATTTGCTGCATATAAGAAAGCAAACCAAATGTTTGCTGACGTTGTTAACAATCACTATGAAGAGGGTGATGTTGTTTGGTGCCATGACTACCATCTTATGTTTCTTCCCAAATGTCTGAAGGAATACAACAGCAAAATGAAAGTTGGGTGGTTTCTCCACACACCCTTTCCATCATTTGAAATCCACAGGACTCTACCCTCTCGAACAGAGCTTCTACGTGCAGTTCTAGCAGCTGATTTGGTTGGGTAAATCTGTAGTGTCAAATCAAATGTATAACATTTAGCTTTTTATACTGTCTGCAATCAGAATTGGGATGGCATGTATTGCAGTTACTGCTGGAGCTCTCCTAGGATCAATTTTAATTATAAATATAATAATTTCTGATAATAATTAATGAATTTCACAAAAAAATCTCTGTTCAACCTCTCAAAATCATTACTTCCAAAACCCAATAATTTAGATTTTTGGCAGTTTCCTTAATTTTGCTATATGATTACATTATTGATTTCAATTTATATATTATTTTTTTATACAGTGCTTGTTGGTGTCAACTAAATTATTTGATTTTGTATGTCAACTAAGACATATAACGATGTAAAAATGCACATCTTGATTAGTAAAAATCAAAATAGTCCACCATGATAAAGTAATCTTATACGACGTGTTTCCGTTATTTCTCAGGATCAAATTATATTTAAGGTTCTATGTGTAATCCTTGTATCAAGTTGCCTACATAAATCATTTTGTTTCTTGATTCTCTCGCAAGGGCAATTTCCCCTATTATCATGCCTTTAACTATTGTTTTCTTCTTTATAGCCCAAATTGATTAATCAGTCTTAACAGGTGTGACTCCATTTTCATATTCACCATATATTTTACTTGTTATACATGGTTTATTTTGCTGAAATCTGATGGATGCAGACCTGGTTTTATGTGTCATTAAGGCTTTCATGTAGAATCACTAACCCATCATTTCTTTTCCTTGTTTCCAGTTTCCACACATACGATTATGCAAGGCATTTTGTTAGTGCCTGTACTCGTATTCTTGGACTTGAAGGTACCCCTGCAGGAGTAGAGAACCAAGGGAAGCTAACTCGTGTTGCTGTGGTCTGTATACATTGCCCTGTTGTTGATGAACAATTTGTTCCTTTTAGATCATTTTTAATGCATAGGTGTTGCATGTTTGGCCTATAAAATTTCTATTCTAATAGATGAATAAGTCATCCTTGTCTCATACTGTTTCTCTTTATTGGTGAATCCAGTTCCCCATAGGTATTGATTCAGATAGGTTCATTCAAGCACTTGAAGTTCCTCAAGTCCAGGAGCACATCAGAGAATTAAAAGAAAGATTTGCTGGAAGAAAGGTTTTGTTCTCTCTTCTCTCTCTCCGTCAACCCCCTCCTCCGAGATTGCAGTGTCTGTCTAGTAATTGATATTTTAGTTGATAAAATTTTGGGGGTCCTTTCATTAATATCGTCAGTAAATCTCAAAGGGAGAAGTTCAAATCCACCGATTCAAGCAACTTTTACTCATTAGCACTTATTATGAGTTTGAATAAAACTTTATTCTTTTCTATTCTTCCTCATCTCCTTCCATCTGTAGCTTGTGTGATTCTTCTTAGAAGTTATTAAGGGCCCGTTTGGTAGAGATTAAAATCGGATTAAAATTGAAAAACTAACCGTTATTGTTGACTTTTATTAGACGAGTGAGACCCAATAACAGCTATATTTTCAATTTTAATTGGCTTTTAATCTCTACCAAACGGGACCTAAACATGTTTTGTTCATTAACTTCAAGTATTATGTATTCTCAAAGGTAATGCTTGGCGTCGATCGCCTTGATATGATCAAAGGAATCCCTCAGAAGATACTAGCATTCGAAAAGTTTCTTGAGGAAAACCCATACTGGCGTGATAAGGTGGTTTTGCTGCAAATTGCCGTGCCAACAAGAACTGATGTTCCTGAATGTATGCTTTTCAGCAGGCTTACTCTTACTTTCCTTTCACCTCCCTTATATTCTCCAGTCAATTTACGAAGTTTTATTTCTTTTATTCCTAGGACAATTTCATTTCGTTTACTCTTATTTTTTCTCCACAGATCAAAAACTTACAAGCCAGGTTCACGAAATTGTTGGATGTACAAATGGCAGATTTGGAACTTTATCCGCTGTTCCAATTCATCATCTAGTGAGTATATACCCATCAAATGTCCATAATTTAAGTGTATGCTGCTTAAATATGCATGTGTATGCAAAAATTTAAATTTTAGATGGTTATTTTCTGCTGATTAAACATTAATTCCAACTTGATCAACATTTTCTCTACTTTACTATGCCCTGTTTGATGACCATTATTTGGAGAAAATAGAGTCTTGATTAGTGATTTTTTAGAGAATGTGTGATTAAAAATGTAGGTAAAAATTTTGAATTTACGTGCAAAATATTTTATTATATAAACGCGTGGTTAAAAATGAATATGAGAATCAAAGAATTTTGAAATAATGGTTATTAAACAGGGGCTATAGCTCTTTGTGCAGATACGTCAAAATATACTTCTCTATTAAATCTCTCAAATATCAGTAGTCTTGAATATGATGTCAATTTTAGTCCATTATTTGGGAAAGCAAACTCAAAATAATATGTGCAAACTGAATTATATACTCAGCCGTCTTTACGACTTTTATCTATGGCATGCTAGTCATCTTTCATGCATGATTTGTATCATGTAGATTATTGAGATATTTGAATCAAATTGTTATTTGTCCGCAGGATCGTTCTCTTGACTTTCATGCCTTATGTGCACTGTATTCTGTTACTGGTAAGTGGCATGGTTATCATAGCCCAGACTAGATTCTTACATTTGTTTTATTTTCACAAAGCAAAATATTTCTGGCAGTTTCCATATGTTATAACGGCCAAAGTGTTCTTGGCTCGGCCAAAAAAATGGGGATCCAGGATTGGGCTTCATGCTTTTTCTTTCAAATGTCTGTGTCTTGAGTTTCAACTGTATAGTTATCTTTAATGCATGGATCTCAATGCAACTGGCTCAGTGGCTTTGGTCATTCTATATGATGTAGCTGGCTTTTTTGGTTCCTCAGGCATCTTAATTATGTAATTTGGACCATTATTTCTTTAATTTTGTCACAAAGTGCTCTGTATAACTATTCAGCCCTTTTGAAGGTGGGGAACTTAAAATTTTGAACAGTTTTCCTTTTTCCAAATTTAGATTTTGGGTTCTACACCAAGCTTGAGCACTACGAAATAGACTAGATTCTTCCATACTCATAGTTTAGCAGGAAGCACAGAATAAATATTCAGCTTGAAAGTAGAAAGAGCTCAATTCTGATACAATTTACTCTTTACCAATTAAAATTTTATTGCCTCAAATTTAAATGCTAAAAATGTTAATATAATGTTAGTTAATTACCCTGTTGCCTGCCTAAACCTGCACTAAACCAACCTGGTGACATTTTTGATGTTTGACTTGATGCGTCAGATGTAGCACTTGTCACATCTTTGAGGGATGGAATGAATCTCGTCAGCCATGAGTTTGTGGCATGTCAAGATTCCAAAAGAGGAGTTCTCATTCTCAGTGAAGTAATTACCACACTCTTCAATTTTATTGGCACTTAGCTTTTATTATTTCATGACAATTTGCAGTTTGATTGCCAACACACAAATTACTATTTTTAGTGCTACAAAAGGTTTCGAGTTGTTTCATGAAAGGAAATAAGTACGAGTTCAGGTATTTTAATTTTTTATAAGATCAATACTGGTATTGTGGTATTTCTCTCTTCAATTTTTTTTTTTTTTTAAAAGTTGCTTAAAATACACAAAATTAAATTTTCATAACCATATGTTGTTTAATCAATCTCCACCTGTCAAGTAACTTTTTGATATTTCCTATTGTCTTGTTATATTACTCGATTTCCACATTCCTTTTGGTATTCTTTCAGTTTGCAGGAGCAGCACAGTCTCTTGGTGCTGGAGCAATTCTTGTAAATCCTTGGAACATCACAGAAGTAGCTGCTGCCATAGGCCAAGCTTTGAATATGCCTGCCGAAGAAAGAGAGGAACGTCACCGCCATAACTTTGACCACGTGACAAATCATACTGCTCTACAGTGGGTTAAGTTCTTCGTAAGGTGGGTGAAAGTTAAGAGGTCAGAATAATTATCTTGTGACTCCGTTAAACTTTGAGAAGTGTCCTTTTGCTTGATCAGCTAAATGCAAAAGACTTTAACTGGATGCTGCTCAAACTTTAATAAATTTCCATGTTTAGGTTCAATTATCCTTTTTAAATATTTTTTCTTATTTTGAGCTTAAACTGATGCAAACATAAAATGAGTTCGGCTTTTGTCATCAAACATAATCAACAGGACATGGTGGTGGGGATCACTTTTTTTTTACATTAGTTAATCTTTACCCCCACAAAGCTAATAGTTCGGTGGCGAGCTATTTGATGTAAGGAAGCAGGTTAGGTACATCCCTGTTGCTTTTTGAAATGACTTGGTTCTTGCGATTGAGTTCGATTTACAGAGGCTTCAGATTAGGTATGCTTTATAGGTTCAGAAAGAAAACAGTAGTTATGTATGAACCAGGTTTTAGGATTTTGAAAAAAATCGTGTTTATCTCCAAGTTCTTTTGTGTCTCTGCTTGATTCTGGTATGGAAATCCAATTCCGTAGGGAAATAATAAGACGGTTATGCATGCACATAACTTTGTCATGTTTTTGTTAAGTGAATGTACAAGGATGAGAAGATTGGATAGTTGCTAAACAATTGAAACTTTGGGTTGCTGTCAAATTTGAACCACGACATTGCATTAGCCCAGTATTTTACTGCTATAGGCAACTCCTCCTCCCCCATCCTTGTTTTCTTCAATTTTTTTTTTAAAGCTCTGTTTGTCTTAAATAGGTTTGTGGATATTAAGTGCATGACAGGGGAAGCTTAAATTTTTAAGTGCTTACAAGTTATGGGATCTATGGAACGCATTGATAATAAGTAGGTAGTAAATCGTTGGTCCTACAAAATATGTTGGATAAAAAATATGTTTGACCAACTTAAATTAAAATTTAAGCTTTGCCAAACATAAACTGAGTGGATAATCATTTCGCTTCTTGCATCCATCACGGTTGGAAAGAAGAAGAAAAGGATAAAATTATTTGTAAGTTGTAATTAGATTGAGAGAGAAATTACCCAACCTGCTTTAACCCGAATAAATATGAACAGGTCTGTTTTCCTTACATATATTGCCATACTTAATGACATGAGACCTACTTATTTGCCAGTCTAAAGTTTATTATGATATCCACGAGGTCATATAGACCATTTATGGTCTATGGTACAAGGCATTGAGTAAGTAAAAGACAAAATGTCTTTAAAGGCAACTTAGCAAAGATTAGGATGATAAGTTGGAAATGTGACCGATTGGATAGACAAGAATTGAGAATTTACGTCAACAAGAGTAGGTGAAACCTATAAATCAGGGGAATGATTATTTAGGTTGTTGGGGCATGGCTTCTGTAGACCTGAAAAAGCTCATGCTCACAACAATAGCATGCTCGAAGAGGGAGAGCTATTCCACAATTAACATGTTGTGACTATGATAAGGCAAATAATGAACTTAGTGACAATTTTGTTGAATTAAGTCATTTTTGATCCATTACTTGGTTGCACGTTTTTTTTTTTGTATTGGTCAAGTACTAGTCATTGTGATTTGTTTGGCTAGTTAGTCATACTACAAGTTGGTGAATTTGACTAAGTATCTAGTTGTGGTAGTTGGTAGAAAAGTGTATGACCTTAAGAATGGGAGGCCGTGTNGCTTCGAGTGGTTTTTCAGCATCTTTATCTTTAGCATTCACAAGGAGAAAACTATGATTTCCGGTCTGCAAAAATGAAGGCATACTTAAAGGCCTATGACTTGTGGGAATTCACTGAAACAGGAGTTGAACCACCACCTCTAAGAGCCAATCCTACCATAGCCCAACTGAAGCAACACAACGAGGAAATTGCCAAGAAATTTAAGGCTCTTTCTTGCATTCAAGCAGCAGTCTCAGAAGCCATTTTCACAAGGATAATCACTTGTGAAACTGCAAAGGAAGCATGGGACAGGTTGAAGGAGGAATTCAGGGGCACTGAGAGGACAAGGCAAATGCAGGTTTTGAACTTCAGGAGAGAGTTTGAGACTTTGAAAATGAAGGAATCTGAAACGGTGAAGGAGTTTGCTGATAAGCTGATGAAGGTTGTTAACCAAATTAGATTACTTGGGGATGATCTTCCAGACAAGAGGATAGTGGAGAAAGTATTGATCAGCCTTCTAGAAAAATTCGAATCTAAGATATCTTCTCTTGAGGATTCAAGAGATTTGTCCACCATTTCCTTGGCTGAGTTGGTGAATGCCTTCCAAATCACTGAACAGAGGAGGCTGTTCAGGCAAGAGGAACAAGTTGAGGGTGCTTTGTTTGTAAAAGGGAAGCAAAGGACTCAAACAAACTTGGGTGGAAAGAAACCACAAGTTGAAAGCAAGGAAACAGCTAAAAGGGTCTGAAAAGGATACTAATTATCCTCCCTGTCCACATTGTAAAAGGAAAGGTCATTCTTCTAAGTAATGCTGGTTCAGGCCCGGTGTTCAATGCAGGACATGCAAGCAATTTGGACACATTGAAAGGGTATGCAAAAATCAGAAGGAAAAGAAGGAAACTCAGCAAGCAAAGGTTGGTGAAGGTCAATCTGAAGAACACATGTTCTTAGCTTTGAATCAAACGGCCTGCAGCAAGAATCAGGTGTGGTTACTTGACAGTGGCTGCACTCATCACGTCTTCAGATGCAGATATTTTTGTTGAGTTGAATGGTAACTACAGATCAAAAGTAAAGGTTGGAAATAGAGAATATGTGGCAGTCAAAGGTATTGGCAAAGTTTCTATTCAAACTCCATCAGGTAAGCTCATTCCTGATGTTTTATATGTTCCAAATATCGATTAGAATTTGATAAGTGTTGGGCAACTAATTGAGAAGAATTATACCTTGTTATTTAAGGAAAATAGTTGCAAAATTCTGGATCAAAATAATGTGGAACTGATGACAGTTGATATGAGAAACAGAAGCTTTCCTTTGGAATGGAAAAGTGTGAACCTGCAAGCTTATGCTAGCATTGAAGTTGAGTCTGAATTGTGGCACAAGGGATTTGGACATGTTAACTATACTTCACTTAAACTTTTAAGTGAACAAGAGCTAGTAGAAAACTTGCCAAAGATAAAAGATGTTTTGTGTGTGTGAGAAATTTGTCAAAGGGTAAACATGCTAGACTTCCTTTCCCCAGAAATCAAGCTAAAAGAGCCCAAACTAGACTCCAACTTGTACATTCTGATGTCTGTGGTCCTATGAAAACTTCAACTTTGAATGGTAGCAGATACTTCATTTTATTCATTGATGATTTTACTAGAATGTGTTGGGTTCACTTTCTTAAATCAAAATCTGAAGTGCCTGCAGTCTTCCAGAAATTCAAGAGTCTTGTTGAGAATGAAAGTTGTTGTAAAATCAGGGCAATTAGGACAGACAATGGCACATAATATACAAGCAATCAGTTCAATAATTTTTGTGAGGAAGTGGGAATTAAGCATCAATTAACAATTCCTTACTCTCCTCAACATAATGGAGTCTGTGAAAGAAGAAATAGGACAGTGATGGAGAAGGCCAGATGCCTATTGTTGGAGAAAAATGTTCCTAAAACCTTCTGGGCTGAAGTTGTTAACACCTCAGTCTATTTGTTGAATAGGCTACCCACTAAAGTTTTAGATAGACAAACTCCCCATGAAGCTTGGTATGGAGTTAAGCCTAATATATCTCATCTGAGGGTGTTTGGAAGTGTGTGCTATATGCATATACCAGATGTTAAATGAGATAAGCTCAGTCAGAAAGCAAAGGCTGGAGTTTTGGTTGGATATTGTGACAATGCTAAAGGCTACGGAATTTATAATCCACAAACCACCAAGGTTGTTTCTTGCAGAGATGTCAAGTTTGATGAGAAATCTCTCTGGAATTGGGAGTTAGTGCCTGGAATTGTTTCTTCCAAGGTTGATTACTCAAAATAAAGGTGATGGTAATGATGCAAATGAAGATGATGGTAATGATGAAAATGAAATTCAAATTGAGGCTGAACCTAAAGGTGGAACTGATTCAGAAAATGAAGTATTGAGAACCAGATCTCTTCAGGATATCTATGCTACTTGTAACTCTGCTATTTTGGAACCAATGAGCTATATTGATGCTGCACAATCTAAGGGATGGATAGAGGCTATGAAGGATGAATTGACAGCAATTGAAAAGAACAATACTTGGGTACTTGTTGACAAACCAAGAAACAAGAATGTTATTGGAGTCAAGTGGGTGTTCAGAACCAAATTAAATGCGGATGGTTCAGTCAATAAACTTAAGGCTAGGCTAGTAGTGAAAGGGTATTCTCAGCAATTTGGAATTGATTTTACAGATACCTTTGCACCGGTTGCCAGATTTGAAACAATAAGAGTATTGTTTGCATTGGCTGCATATTCAAATTGGAAGATCCATCAGCTAGATGTAAAGTCCGCCTTTCTGAATGGGGAGTTAAGTGAAGAAATTTTCATTGATCGACCTGAAGGCTTTGTTAAAAAGGGTGAAGAAGATAATGTGTATTTGCTAAAGAAAGCTTTATATGGCTTGAAGCAGGCACTAGAAGCTGGTATAGCAAAATTGACAGCCATCTATGTAAACTTGGATTCAACAAAAGTGTAAATGAGCAAACCTTGTACATCAAATCAGTGGAGGAGGACCTGATTATCATTTCACTTTATGTTGATGATTTCCTGGTCACAGGAAGCAATGAAGACTTGATCGATGAGATAAAGAATGAATTGAAGAAAGACTTTGAGATGACTGATTTAGGAAAGATGAAGTACTTTCTTGGAATGGAAGTGGATTAGTCTGACAGAGGAATTTTTGTTTGCCAGCAAAGATATGCCAAGGAGATATTGAGGAAGTTTCATATGGAAAATTGCAAGATAGTTAACACTCCTTTGGTCCAAAATTTGAAGTTGATAAAGGATGATGGTGCAAGCAAAATCGATGGAAGGGTGTATAGAAGCCTGATTGGATGTCTGTTGTATCTTTCAGCTACAAGGTCTGACATTATGTATGCTGTGAATTTGTTGTCCAGATTCAGGCACGAGCCTAGCCAAATTCATTTTCAAGTTGCCAAGAGAGTTCTGAGGTATATCAAAGGGACTGAAAACCATGGAATCAGCTTCAGGAAATCAGAAAAACTGGTGTTGACTGGGTTCACTGATAGTGATTGGGCTGG
>CAIGRB010084248.1:749-16885 GCA_903798255.1 Fraxinus quadrangulata | reverse complement strand
AGAACCAAATTAAATGCGGATGGTTCAGTCAATAAACTTAAGGCTAGGCTAGTAGTGAAAGGGTATTCTCAGCAATTTGGAATTGATTTTACAGATACCTTTGCACCGGTTGCCAGATTTGAAACAATAAGAGTATTGTTTGCATTGGCTGCATATTCAAATTGGAAGATCCATCAGCTAGATGTAAAGTCCGCCTTTCTGAATGGGGAGTTAAGTGAAGAAATTTTCATTGATCGACCTGAAGGCTTTGTTAAAAAGGGTGAAGAAGATAATGTGTATTTGCTAAAGAAAGCTTTATATGGCTTGAAGCAGGCACTAGAAGCTGGTATAGCTAAATTGACAGCCATCTATGTAAACTTGGTTTCAACAAAAGTGTAAATGAGCAAACCTTGTACATCAAATCAGTGGAGGAGGACCTGATTATCATTTCACTTTATGTTGATGATTTCCTGGTCACAGGAAGCAATGAAGACTTGATCGATGAGATAAAGAATGAATTGAAGAAAGACTTTGAGATGACTGATTTAGGAAAGATGAAGTACTTTCTTGGAATGGAAGTGGATTAGTCTGACAGAGGAATTTTTGTTTGCCAGCAAAGATATGCCAAGGAGATATTGAGGAAGTTTCATATGGAAAATTGCAAGATAGTTAACACTCCTTTGGTCCAAAATTTGAAGTTGATAAAGGATGATGGTGCAAGCAAAATCGATGGAAGGGTGTATAGAAGCCTGATTGGATGTCTGTTGTATCTTTCAGCTACAAGGTCAGACATTATGTATGCTGTGAATTTGTTGTCCAGATTCAGGCACGAGCCTAGCCAAATTCATTTTCAAGTTGCCAAGAGAGTTCTGAGGTATATCAAAGGGACTGAAAACCATGGAATCAGCTTCAGGAAATCAGAAAAACTGGTGTTGACTGGGTTCACTGATAGTGATTGGGTTGGTTCAATGGATGATGTGAAAAGCACTTTCGGTTATGCCTTTTATGTTGGATCAAGTCTTGTTTGTTGGAGTTCAATCAAGCAGAAAATTGTGGCTCAATCCACGGCAGAGGCAGAAGCAGAGGCAGAGGCAGAGTATATAGCTGCAACTGAGGCGACAAACCAAGCTATATGGTTGAGAAAAATATGGAATGATCTGGACATCAACAATCAGAAGCAACTACTATTTTGTGTGATAATCAATTAGGAGTTGCCATTGTGAAAAATCCTGTGTTTCACGGCAAAACGAAGCATATTAATATCAAGTATCATTTTATTAGAGAAGCTCAAGAAAAGGAAGAAGTGAGACTGATGCATTGCAGTTCCGAAGAACAAGTGGCTGACATATTCACCAAAGTGCTTCCTAAAGAAAGGTTCGAAACACTAAAGAATTGTCTTGGTGTTTCCAACAAAAGTGTCAATGAGGAGTAATGAACTTAGTGTGACACTTTTGTTGAATTAAGTCATTTTTGATCCATTACTTGGTTGCACGTTTTTTTTGTCTTGGTCAAGTACTAGTCATTGTGATTTGTTTGGCTAGTTAGTCCTACTAGAAGTTGGTGTATTTGACTAAGTATCTAGTAGTGGTAGTTGGTAGAAAAGTGTATAAAATATTATTTATTTTGTATCATGTATGGCTTTAAGAATGGGAGGCTGTGTACTGCCTATTTGTGTATCAATCAAAATCAGATTTCCCTCCTCTTTGTCTTCCAAGTTCTAACAGCAAAGGATTTAATTGCATGTATCTTCTAGTAGATGCAGTTATTGATGGAACTAAGTGGTGATAAATGATTCATATAGTCAAATCTGAATTTATTGGATTAAGGTTTAGTTTGTTGCCTGATATTCTTGTCCTCAAAATAGTTAAGACTATCTATGTTTTGTTGTAAACAAGTGTTGGGCTGTTAAAAGGACAAGACATTCATAACATGGTTGTGTGAACATGGCAGAATAGATAATATAAAGAATAGACACGATAAAACATCTGGATATATTAACAAGTGGAGGTAGCGCCAATAGATGTTAAAGCAAGTTCAATTTAAGTGGTTGAAGCATGTCTTGCTAATTCCGAATGCGCTAAAGAAACATTAGAATTATAGAATGAGAGATAGAGAAAAAAGAGAAGTGGAGGAGAAGAAGAAAGAAGAGAAGGTAAGGAGAAAGAACCGTGAGAAGAGGGAGGGGAAAGGGGAATTAGGTAGAGAATTTCTTTTGCTTTCAATAATCAAGTTTGTCTGATACAACAACATTAACCCTCTAGGGTTTAACTTGACCTAATTGAAGTAAGAAACACAATAAAGAAATAAAACCTGATCTTAGTCAAAATATAAATTACAATAATTTGAAATAAAAGTAACTCTAACTTGGCAAGTCTTAATATAATATATTTAGAATCTCCATGACTTGCGGAATGTTTAAATATTTAGGTAACGAGGTGTTTCATCTCTGTTAGGTGAAGCATTGAGTTGTAGGTCTCAAAACAAACGGATAAACAAAGAATATAAAATACAAAGATATTTTGTTAGGGTCGTAGTCTCATAATTGTTGTTTTTTTGTTTTAATTTGTTTCCATACGCGCCACCTATTCCTTTTCCACCACATGCTTTTTTATATCATCATACCCTATTTGTTATTCTCCCAGTCGAGCTACAATTTATGGACCACTATACGAAACCGGATTAGGATCCGGAATGTGTTGAATTTGTACAATAATGCTTACAAAACCCAATTCTCCTCCAGGGAGTACGAGGTCATGGTGTACATGAGTCCCTTACCTCATACGAATCATCTTGCAAAGGTAGTTGAAATCCAATAGCCTATCTGATGCAACCAAGCTGCACTTCCTCATTCATACAGGTTGTTTATATTATGCCTCCGCAGTTACGCTTGCTCCCATGGTTGTAAGCCTTCCTGAAGTGGTGGGGATTGTCTTCAGACATAATGGAAGAGGCTTGACCCCCACCCAGCTAGAAGTAGCTTTTTCTAGTTATTTTAAGGAGTCCTACTGTATAATATCTTTAAATTATCCGTAATAAAATAAGTTGACAAAACTAGAAGTCTAACTTGCATAATTATAAAATAGATCTATAAATTTCAAATAATAAGTTATCTAATTAGTAATTGCGTAACAAAATAAGCTGATGCTAGAAGTAGAAACTATTGGAAATTATGACACTTAT
Organism: Fraxinus quadrangulata; assembly: GCA_903798255.1. NCBI lineage: Eukaryota > Viridiplantae > Streptophyta > Magnoliopsida > Lamiales > Oleaceae > Fraxinus > Fraxinus quadrangulata. Next base: position 13,726 of record CAIGRB010084248.1, on the reverse strand, counting down.
TTATTTGTATAAAAGTAAAAGAAAAGGAAGGGTTGGATCAAGGGCCTAAAGACCAAGATTGAAGTTTATGGGCCTAAATATGGTTCTTTCAAAGTTCTCTAGCCAAGTGATATATAAAAAGGTAACCTAAATCACCCGAGTAAAGTTGCCAGCTGCTGGATCACTTTGTGGCTTGAAACAACAGAAAAAAATAAAGGGTTTGGGAATTATAACTTACAAAAGGTTAGGTTTGAAGGCTTATCAATTTTGCACCTTGGTAGAATTATAAGGATATGGAACGAAGAAAGAGCAATTCATGCGGCATTGAAGACTCTGGCCAAAGAGAGAAGAAAGAAAGGAAAGCATATGTGCTCCCGAATCCACTCGTTAGTGTGTGTTAAGTGTAATAGTTTTACTTAGAAAGAGGGCAGCACATGACAAAGAGTACACAGAGATAGTTGTGTAGAGAGAGGAAAATGAGGCTAGATAAACTAGAAAAACTGTATGTGCATGTGTGCGGCGTATGTTGAGTGCTAGTTTGTGCAGGGACAGGTTGAAAAAAGCTTCTGCAGATCTATGATAATATCAATTGTTGATTCTTATACTTCATTCTATCTACTTTCTTCTTATCCATAATAGCAAGACCATTTCCTTTATTCTTTTATTCGAATACGGCTACGTTACTATCATACATGATCTAAAATGAAGTTCTTATTTGAAAATGAATCTTTTAGGCTAGACCTAATTCTATTTTACCATGATTTGATGTCGTCAAAACTATTCTTATCTAACCGAATTCTCCTTCTCCCTTGGTTTTCAATGGTTAGATGATCCTTGTTAGTTAGTGTTTTCTCTTTTTTATGATCATTTTTCATTTTTTGTTGCAAGCTTGGACATTTTTCCCAACAAGTGGTTTCAAAGTCCACACTTCAAACTCTAAGATTTTGATGAAGATGATGTCAAGCTCAAAGTTTTTAGTGGAGTTGTGGTGATGGAGCCGCATTGGGGTGGAGCTTGGGTGATCGAATCACACAAAGGAGGGTCTTCCACTGTTGCTCATCATCACCATCAATTTCGTCTCATTTCTTCTTGACGATATCGTCCACTTGCACTAGTAGTGTCTTCTCTTTTCCATTTTCCATGAAGGAAGAAAAAAGAAAACAAACCAAAAAAAACCAACAAAAGATTATATGTGACAAAATTACCAAAAAAATGTGAGGCCAATAATAAGATGCCTAGAAAAGGCAAGACAAACAAATGAACACTTAGGGCCTGCTTGGGAGTTTTAGAGTACCAATAATGGGGTTTCTTAAAGTGTCCATGTTTAGGGTTCATTATCCAATGGTTCCGAGTTCTTTAAAATAATAAAATTACATATATGATCCTTAGTGAAATTTTCATAATTTGTTTGTACGAAATGTTTATTCCTAAGTGATATTTAATTTTATAAGTAATTTTCACGTATAAGTTAATTTACTTAAATAGTAAAATATTTACTTATAATTAAAAAATTTAAGTTGTAAGTAATTTTTTACTTATAAGTAAATTTTATAGTTATACATTAATTTTTACAGTTATACGTTAATTTTTTATTTTTAAATATTTTTTATACATAATTGAAATTTTTTACTTATAAGTAACTTTTATATTTTGTAAGTGAATTTATGTCTTATTAGTAATATTTTTACTTTATATGCAATTTTTTACATAAAAAATAATGAATTTTTATCTTCTAAGTTATTTATAAGTAAATTTTTAGTTATAAAGTAACTTTTTAGCTTATAAATAAATTTTTAGTTATTGTATTTTGGTTTACAAGTTAGTTTTAAGCAAAATATATGGGTTGAAAATAATTTTTTTATAGAGGGTAATATTGAAAGAAAATTTGTGAAACGATCGAAACCTACCGATTTGGTAAGTTGAAAAATATGGCCAAAATTATACTACACTGTTAAACTAACAAGCACCAGTTTTTTCAACCTCTCATGAACGGTGCAACCCAATAACGGTCAAAATCGATGAAGAAAAATGCTCCCAAGCAGGCCCTTAAGTTTCTCTTAAGTTGTAAGTCTCACAAATCGCACTTAATGAGTAGGTTTTGAGGCATTTAACAAACACTTCACATGAAGCGGAACCTGAGGGGTAAACCTTAAATAGATGTTTTAGTGAAAGCTTCACGTGGAGCAAGACTCCTTCAAAGACACGAGCAATGATATGCTAGTACAGCATATTAAATGAGGAAGGTTAGAATCAAATCAACATGACCTAATGTGGTTGCTAAGGATTTGGTTGCATTGGATCTTCCAATAAATGTAGCAATGCATCAGACGTAGTTGGGAAAAAGATACATGTATCCGAATTCAAATATAAGGCTTAGTTTGTTGTAGTCCTCAAGATTGCCTTAATCTAATCAATGCAAGATATACCTTTACTGTCGTTAGCACATGAAATTGACTTAAGCAATACAGCCAAACGTGGTCTCAAGTGTGACTTTGGGCCAACAATCTGTATAGTTTTACTGCTATCACCCTATATGGGAGCATTTTTGGGGAAGTCAGGGAAGTATTGTCACCCACTTCTTAGATTATTAGGCTTTGGGCATCTATCTTAGTACAGAGTGGAAATGCAGAAAATTCTGACAAACCTAAACTGAAGAGTATGCATAATAACCTGGAGTAGAAATTTGTGGCACATGTTTCTTGTAAAATAAAAAATAAAAAAGGAAAAAAGAAAGATTGTAGGAAAGGTGGGTATCAATTCTCCATATTTTATTTACCGATGCTTGTATGAATGATCTACTTGCAAAGATTAGCTGCCATTTGATTTGCAGATAACTTCTGCACTGTAAATTAGTGTGGATGGTAGAACAAAGGTGATTGTCCTGACATGAGTTAAATACCCTGGGATTATTACTAATTAGCCAAATCTTATTAGCATATATGATTACAAAACCTTTTCCATAATGAACAATGGAAAATAGGAAAAAATGAATATGTTTCCATTTTGGGATATTTTTTGCCTAAGAGGTTCAACATTAGAGTGTAATTCCTATAGCAAAAGGTCGGATAACATTTTGAAGTGTGAAATGATGTCACCCTAGATAATTAGTCTTGTAACATTTGATAGATAGTTAAGACAAAAACAATGCAATACCAAAAATCTTGATACAATCAGTAAATTGTTCATGTTATCCATCAATCACTAGCATTTTTTTGGTAAAGAGATCATTTAACATTTTGATGTGTTATCTGGGATCTGTTCACTTGTTTATCTGTACATGTTTATCTGGATGAATAACCTGTGTGCCAGAAAACTGCTGTTAGAAATTATACTATTTTGAATGGAGGTATTTACCAATTTTCACACAATCACATTCAATGGCTGGGTGAGTGAGTTGCAAGTTTTGATTTTGGTTTTAGGTAGTCACTCAATTGAGTTTTTTTCAGTGAACTGAACAATACTGTTATGGAAGTTCAGAAAAGAATAAGACAAGTTCCACCCCAACTAGTTTTCAGCGATGCAATCCAGAGCTATTTGCAATCTAATAATCGATTACTTATACTGGTATGCTCCATTCCATTCATTCAGTTATGATTTTCAGATATTTTGTTGATCTCAACAGTAGTTCTGAACAGTATGTTCTTTTTTCTTATTTGAGCTTGGAACTAAAATTTTCTAGCTGTAATTCCTTCTTACTTGAGGATAATTTCAACAATAAACAACATCAGAATAACTGAATAGAGATATATTCAGGACTTTTAGATGTACCCTTTGGTCAGAAGTACTTCTAGTAAGTTGCTTTTTATTTTCCTAAAAGTGGTATGTTACGAGTGCATCTGTAATTTGAAGTTTCTTTTTTCTTTTTATTTTTATTTTTACTGCATTTTTCAGTGATTTCACATTATGAACTTGTTATCTTAAACTATTTAGCTACAGTACCGCGACAGGGCAAAGGCATGACTGGGTCCTTTTCTTCTCCTACTTTTTGGATGGGGGCATGGGGAACTTCTTATTAATTAAGCTTTCCATTTAAACAACTTATTTTCTATATATTTTATGTGTGAAAACCTTGCGTACAAGTAAAACCTTTCAATGGAAATTTGTCATTCCCTACCCTCGTTATTTCCATTTTGATGTGGAGTACATTTAAGTATTTGAAAAGCATTTACAGCAAGTTTTCAACTTGATATGACTTTTGATGGAATTCTGCATTTGGTTGATGGTAATTATATAACTAAAAAGTCAATCAATTCAAGGTGGGAAGATGAGCACTGATCTGAAATAGGAGAAGGCGAAAGCTTTGAATAGACAAAAATGTGACAGACGAGGGACACAAACCTGAAAACGTTAAAATAGGAAGATGCAGAAAACTTATTCTGTAGATGTTGAGAAGCGGAAAATATTTCAAGACTATTTAGTGTCTCCTTTTTGGGAGTAAGAAGTAGATTATCGTGCCATTGAAAGCAAGGAAGATTGCTGTTTTTTCATCAAGTGGCAGAAAGAATGTTCTGATTACTAACTGCTGGTTATTGGATTTACTCCTGAGACTTGATTTTCATTGGATCTTAATTGGACTTATTTCAATTACACTTGAAATAAATCAGAACTGCAGATGGTGTGAGTAGGGGCTAGATTCTACGTCAACCAAAAAATGCCAACTGGTAGGATAATTTAAAATAGCTTTACTCGCTTGAGAAGTGAGATGGTTTCCAAGTAAGAAATTATTTAAGTCAGAGAAGTACCTTGGTACCCGATTCTGTTTAATTTGTTTTATATTAGGTGACTTTTCTATATCAATTCTCTGAATAATAATAAATGCCACTGTTTTTAGAAACTGTAAAGCAGATCTCCTAAAAAGGGTCAGATATACAGAAATCTAGATGACATGCATCCCTAGTCTGATAGAAATGCCCTACTATTATTTGAGTTATAGTTTTATGATAGACTTTTACCATAAACAAAAGCAATATACATTTATTTTGTTTGTTAACAAACAGGGTTTCAATGCTACACTAACTGAACCAGTCGACAATCCTGGAGGAAGAGGTGGTGATCAAATTAAAGAAATGGATCTGAAATTGCATCCTGAGTTGAAAGGACCTCTGACAAAGCTTTGCAGTGATCCAAATACAACTATTGTAGTACTCAGTGGAAGTGAGAGGAGTGTCTTAGATGATGTACGCCATCTACTATTCTCTTGCCTTAACTATTGCCTTTATGTTCTTTTGTGAGCTGGTTGCTTTTGCAGAACTTTGGTGAGTACAACATGTGGTTAGCAGCTGAGAATGGAATGTTTTTGCGTTCCACAAGGGGAGCATGGATGACGACAATGCCAGAGCATTTAAGTATGGAATGGGTTGATAGTGTAAAGGTATGTCATGCTTTGGTTACTTCTTCACTATGTCCACATTGAACCTCTCAATAAGTTGGTGAGTTTCTCATAATTCAGCATGTTTTCGAGTATTTCACTGAAAGAACGCCAAGGTCGCGCTGTGAGCGTCGTGAAACTTCACTTGTATGGAACTACAAGTATGCAGGTAACCGAGTTGAACGATTTTCTGTTCCTGCTAATTTGATTATCTTTTTGTTCATTTGCTTTTCCCTCACTATAATCTCAGATGTTGAATTTGGAAGATTGCAAGCTAGAGACATGCTGCAGCATCTTAGGACTGGTCCAATGTATAACTCGTCTGTTGATGTAGTCCAAGGAAGCCGCTCAGTTGAGGTGCGGGCAGTTGGTGTTACAAAGGTAACTACATCTCTAATAATTGAAATCTTAGATTATTTGTGTGAAGCCTTCTTGGCAGACACTTTGGTTACAATAAAATTTTTATATTTCTGGTCTTCTTTTCCCTTCGCTGTGTACAGGGAGCAGCTATTATTCATATACTTGGAGAGATAGTTCACAGTAAAGCCATTTGTATTCCAATAGATTGTGTGTTGTGCATAGGGCATTTCTTATTAAAGGTACATCTTTTCATCTTTGTGATTGCCAGGTTTATATTACTATCATCATGGTGGATTTAAATTTCATATGCAACATTATGTACTTTTAACATGGTTAATTCACCAAAGATTTTCCGTGTTAACTTTACAGCATTAGAACTCTGATTTTCCAACTGGCTAAGTACTCCAGGACGTGTTTTTATTTATTTCCTAGGAATCTGTCAGTCATCTCGAAATCCAACTTCCCACTGCATGAAAACTACAAGCAGCTAGCGATTTACATAGTAAAGGCAGGAGGTCAGATAAAAATATTTTGTAGGTTTGATATCATACTGTTAATTATACAGAATCCATTGAAATTTATAAACTAGAGGTATACATGGTAAAAAACAGAAATATAGATATCTACACTGAGCTTTGGAGGTCACTTGAAGAGTTCATTTTCTCTCGAAGTAACAATTTCTAAATGTGTGTATGGGGTAACATGTATATATTTCGCTGCATGAACGCATACATCTGATACATGTTATCTTTGGGGGTCCTGGCCGTTGTTTATACTGCAGCGTGTATGGGGTAACTTGTCAGCAGCAGTCATCATTACAGATTTTGTTCGTCGACCACACTGGGTGACTTCTAGTTCTAGGTGTAACTAATCATTCATTATCTCTTGAGAACGTAGCATTCCGTGGTGGTGCTTAAAAACCCACTAAAATTGTGTTGACGTTTTTCTTTTAAAAAAATGCACTATTTACACCACATTTGAATGCTATTCTTCATTTGGATGGGATAGGAAGCATTTATATCAGCTATTCCTTAATTCCTCAACTTTTCCTTCCTTTTTTTTTTTTTCTTAATTCAGGACGAGGATGTGTACACATTTTTCGAGCCAGAACTTCCCCCAGATACTATAGGTATGCCAAGAACAAGAGCAACCGATGCAGTGAAGCTTGCTACTGAGAAACAGTCATCTCCAAAGCTCCATTCTGGTAGAAACAGCACCAAGTCTCAGGGTAAGAGTCAGCAGTATGGACCAAACCCGGACAAGAAAGCAAGCAGAAGCCGCCGATCATCACCAGAGAAGATTTCATGGAATGTACTTGATCTCAAAAAGGAGAACTATTTTTCTTGTGCTGTTGGCCGGACTCGCACAAGTGCCCGATATCTTCTCAAGACATCAGATGATGTCGTTTCATTTCTCAAAGAAACGGCAGAAGCATCCTTGAACACGTAATCATCAATTTGATCGATCTCGCTATGCCTATACTTTTGATCTTCCAGTATCTATCGTCGAGTTTTCTAGCTCCTTTCTTGTTAACTATTCTGTCTCTTGTAGCACCCCGAAACATCTAGACTTCCATCTGAATATATAGGAAGACAATCTTAAATAAAACAAATACAGAGAAATATTGTCTCACATCACCTCTCTCTTTCTATGTACATTTGGTTGTGTATCAGTACAACTGTGCCAGCTTCTATATATTTGCACCAGGAGTTGGCTACAATCTGGAATACAGGCAGGGTCCAGTTTACCTGGATTTACAGTGTGCAGAGTAGTTTCTTAACTGTGATTCACTTGAAAAAGAAGATTCATAGAGAAGGCCATCTTTAAGAAAAAAAAATCATTTTCCAGGGTAGCATTGGGTTGTATGGTGGCAAGTCTTACAATATAACTCAATTATATATATAATAAAATTCTCGGTCTTGAATTAGGTTTGTAGGATAAATTAATAATTTCGATAAATTGATAAGATAGTACTTTTTTGAAAAAGACTTATTCGCACCATAAGTTTATAGTTTACTGTAAAATACAAATATAATTGACTATGATATTGTCGATATCGTGTTGTAGCAATTCTTTTTAGTGCATGTAAGACATGATTGATTGTTGAGCACGTTTCAAATAAGAAGTTGCTACAAATGTTCAAGTAATGTGTTAAGAAATACTAGTAGAGTCTGTGTTTATTAAATAAAGTTTATTTTTAATAAATTATGTAAAATTATCTAATTAAATGAATACAATAACAATGAATTTTATTTATTTAGTTAAATAAGTAGGCAATAATTGTTTAATTTTTTGGTTAGTTTAATGTATCTTTAATTGATTGATGCTTATTTAATCGAGTAGATTGTTGAATCGGGGTAGAACTTATATAGACGGTAAAATAATATTAAAATGTACAATATGAAACACACAAAATAAAATAAAAGTACCTTATAAATTATAAATGTAAAACCTCAACGTTGTGCACTTTTCATAACAATCTAAGAAGTGATTCATAGAAGAATAAAAATGAATATGACAGATGGAACCATCATAGCAACTATCCCAGTTTTCTGAAAATGTAAATTACTCTAAAAATAAGCTGCAGCTCAGCTAGATAATGGCTAAACATACTTGTACAAAATCCAATTTTAGCACTCAGTTTGATAATCTAAAATAATTAAGCAGAAGGGGCTTTCCTGTTGGGTTCAAAAACATACTTGATCAACGACTCCTTGATCGAGAGCAAATCGGGGAACTCTTTCTTCAACTTGGAGGCATCCATTTCGTTGTTACTTCGAGGAGCAATAATCACCTTAGCTTGCTCTTCGAGTGTGAAGTTAACCCATTTGAATTCTGGATCAATGTACTTCTTGTACATCTCCAAAATTTCGTTGTGGCTCACAACACCAGGGTTTGTGAAGTTCCAAATGCCCCTGAGGTTCCGCTTTGCCATCTCGATTGAGATAGGAAGAAGCTCGTCCAAGATCGTCATGCTATTGGGAATATTAACCACCTTGTTATACTTAGAAATCTTGGTAATGAAGTTTCGTGGATTGTTGAGGTCAGAAGATATTGGCATTCGAACTCTGAGTGTGCAGACGTTGTCATATTCTTTCAAGAGCTCTTCCACCTGATTTGACAAGCCAAATAGAACATATTGACAAATCACACTAGTGCGTAAAGCTTTTAAGGCCTATCAAACATCAATATATACACAAAAGCACATAAAAACGTTATAAGGAGTGAGAAATACCATGGCCTTTGTTTTTGAATAGAAGGAACCGATGAAATTGGGTGTGTCTTCCTCCTTAAACCCGATGCCAGAACCTTCAGGGTGTGAAGCATTATATTCAAATATACACCCTGTGGCAAAGTTCATCATCAGGAGTCCATGCTCTCTGCATACATCAGCTAAGGTAAGTGTACCGGCAACATTGGTGCGAATTGTTTCCGTCTTGTGACTCTCACACCAATCAACATTGGGTCTACCAGTCACACCGGCAGCATTAAAAACATGAGTTGGCTTAACACTGAGGATATCTGCCACCAATTGTGAGCGATCCTGCAGGCGTCCCTTTCCATACTCGTATGGAATACCCTGTTTCTCACATAATTTTCCGAGCAAACCGCCAATCCACCCAGTCCTACCATAGATCAAGAACTTGAATGGTGGTTTTTGAGTAGTATTGTTTTTGGAGGGAGGAACCACCATGTGGCTCTGGTTAGACTTGCCTGAGAATTCAGAATTTTTTGACTCGTCCTTGTCAGCTCCATCGAGTCTTTCAATTCCACCGGGCATCATGAGCATTCTAGGATGAGGAACCAGTGCTCCAGATACATCACCCCACCAATCAGGATTACTGGTATACCACTCCATGGTCTTTCTCAAACCTTCGTTCCATGTAGTCCTCTCAAACCAACCCAAATTCTTAAGCTTCTGATCATCAAGGAAGTACCTCTGATCATTGAATGGCCTGTTATCCACAAACTGAATGCTTTTGTCTGGATCCATGTTAAACAAATTGCATATGTCTTTGGCAACATCAATGACTCTCCTCTCCTTCTTTGTTCCAATGTTGTAAACATGACCAACTTCTCCCTTGTGAAGAACGCATTCAAATGCCTCAGCAACATCTTCACAATAGAGATAACTTCGCACATTAGAACCATCTCCATGGATAGGAAGAGGCTGCCCTCTCATGGCTAAAAGGATGAACTTGGGAATTAACTTTTCGGGAAACTGATTTGGACCATAAACATTGTTTCCTCGGGTGGTTATCACCGGCAACCCATAAGATCTACCATAAGCCATAACAAGCATTTCTGCCCCAGCTTTTGTAGCTGAATATGGGTTTGTGGGCAGGAGTTGAGATGCCTCGTGATTTCCCACAACAGCATCCTCATCAGTCTCCCCATAGACCTCGTCTGTGCTTACGTGGATAAATCTTTGGATTTGTCCGGTAACTTTGCAGGCCTCTAATAGGACATGGGTGCCATAAATGTTGTTCTTGGTGAACTCAAAACTGTTACCAAAAGAATTATCAACATGTGTCTGGGCTGCAAAGTGCATTATTGTGTCAATGTTCTCAGTAATAAGAAGGTAATTGACCAGATCAGCACTACCGATATCCCCCTTAACAAACTTGAAATTAGCCGAAGATTTGGAGGGAAGAAGGTTCTTAAGATTAGAACAGTAATCAAGCTTGTCTAGCACAACAATCTTGTAGTCAGGATAGTTTCTGATAAGCCTATTTGCAACATGAGATGCAATAAATCCAGCGGCACCAGTAATGAGGATATTCTTTGGGGTGTATGTCGCCATTATTGCTCAATATCTACAAGTAGGAACAAAGAAGAAAATGATTAAAAAAAAAAAGGTCAAATTGAATAAAAGATGGAATCAACATAAAATTCTAAACAGTGTTTTATGAATAAACTAATACAACAAGAATCTTAACATACAAAAGCCAGCGATAATCTTTAGTTGTTAACGGCTCACACAAAAGGAAACAAAGGATTGCATGAAAGTCAATATTTTTCTCCTTTATATGGAGAGTCAATGAATCTTGAATAAGAAATGAGAGATTAATAAAAACCAAACGTTGAAGTTATTAATACAATAAGGCTTAGATTGTTTCGGTATTCATTTATTCAAACTTAGCAATTTCTATTTCTCGTTTAGCAAAATAAAAGCCAAAAGGACAAAATTAATCCATTAGTGATAGTCACAGGAACAAGAAAGATTCACCATCAACAATTGCACCAAATTGGAAAATGGTTAAAAATGATATGTTTGCTCCTGTATATAATTAATCTCAATAATAATAATAAATTCATTAAACAGCACCAGCATCCAAAGTTTCAATGCAGATCAACTCAATACTTTCAGATCCGATCAGATATACATAAGTGTACACAGAGCAAGTTCAAACATATAGAGACACGGTTATATGCAAATACAGATCTGGATTATTTGAAACAATGGCCATTTACTAGTAACTAAATACACATTAACAACAGATCCAACATAATTAACATAAACAAAACTAAATCTTATGCTGAAATTAGATAGAAATGAAGCAATGGCCACTTGATGACATTAAATTAACACACGAAATGGTAATTGATCCAACATAATTAAAAGAAACCGAGATCATAAAGTAAATATTAAGCTCAAATTAAATAATAAAAAAAGGATCATTTCATCACTTACATTTTTTCGATAATTCAGATTTCAGATCAAAATCCACCAAGCACGCCAGAAATTTTCTTTCTAGAGAGAGAAACAGAGAGGAAAATGCTTCGGACCAACTAATGAAGGAAGAAGTTTGACTCAGCGGCGAGAAGTGTGGGGGAGACAACAACATTTCCCCCCTATATATACACACATACATAGAATCAGACTCAAATTCTTGCAATTTTTTTTCTTTATTTTTTTTTCTTTATTATTTTAGTTACAGGTTAACGGGTTCGGGCGGTGTTAAATGACTGATTTAGCCTTTGAAGGGTTGGTGGTTCTTGAACACACGGGTGACGGATGGTATGGGCTGCTGAGATGTGGGTTTGGGTTGTGGGGGTGGGGTGGGTACGGGTAAGGGTAGGGGTAGGGGTAGGGGTTAAGTGTAAACCAATGTGAACAAATTAAAAACTAAGGTTCATGGAAATAACATGTTTTAACATAAAAATAATACAACTTGTTCGCGTGGTAAATAGTCTGAGTTGTTGAGAAGATTGAACATACTGTCGAAGTTTGCAGTGCAACATTAGTCTCTATGTAGTCATATGTGTCATGTCTTGAAGGCACCAATTCACGTGATAAGGTTCAATTTCTCGTCAAGCACCATATGCATGAATATTCATCGATTTCAAGGTTATGCGGATCGCGAACCATGTGATTTGGCAAATTTTCCAAGCAACGCTAAAAAAATCATTCGAAATTCCATTAAATTGTCATGTGGCCAATAAGAGTTCAACTTTATGAATTTGTTTCACTCAAAAAATTGAAGTGATGCATAACTTTTTTTAAGGTAACATCATTAATAATCGTGCAATTAGATGAGATACAACATGGCATGCATTGATTATGCGACTATAATTAATGATAATTAACTTTTTTTCTCGAAAAGTTGATTGTAATTTTGAACTATTTTCCTATTATATTATCTATCATTCTCATTAATGGGATATTCAATGATTCACGTGATTAGTATTGATGTTAGTTTGGATGGGCCATGAGAGATTGCTTTGTTTAGTAACATTTAGTGTGACTTTTCACATTAGGGAATTGGCAGCAAGAATTGCTTTGTTTAGAAACATTTTAGTGAAACTTTTTTATTTTACTTTATGTTGAGTTCAATTTCAACGTGATACAACATCCTTAAGAATAAGATTCGTTGTTGATAGTCGTGTTCATTAGTACGTTGAGTTCAATTTCAACGTGATACAACATACTTATGAATAAGAATCGTTCCTGAAAGACTTGTTCTTCTAAATTATAGGTTCAATTAAATGTATGAATTTAACGTATATTTAATAAATTATATCAAATGATTTCACTTAAACTGGTGTTAAAGAATACTAATATTAGAAGGCATCATTCTTTTACTTACATTTGACGTGATAGAAATCGAATCACAACTTCAAAGCATTAAAATTTGGAAATACCAAGAGCCTACACGATTGTAATTATTTATACAGAAATTATATTCACACCACAATTTTTTAATTAACTGTATTACATTTTAATTGCAATGAAAGTCCTCATATATATATATATATATATGTAAGA
>CAIGRB010084237.1:80774-113249 GCA_903798255.1 Fraxinus quadrangulata | reverse complement strand
AATATATTATGTGGTGCTGAATTAAATCAGATAAATTAAGTCTTTCTATTGTTAATTTATTTCTTTTATACAAATGTGTGTGAAAATTTTGTAATACAAATTTTCATCTAATTTTAGCATTCAAGACTCTAATATTATTTTAAAAATAACATAATCTGCGCATTGCACGGGGCAAAAACTAGTTGCAGAAAAAAAAAAGAGAATGAAAAAGAAGAATTCAAGAACAAACAGGAAAACTGATACATCATGTCTTAAATCAGGATAATTTTCTCATGTCGTCCACAATATCTATCCGCATTTGCACTTTCATTCCCAACCTTTGTTTTCTTGGCACTAAACTCCTCCACATTTTCATTAATAGGTGCAGATGGTCCCTATTGAGGATTTGCGTCAAAAATACCATTAAGTTGATGCAAAAAGACAAGATTCCTACCACCTTAAGACAAGAGGGTAATGTTGTCGTATTACATCAACTCAATGGTTATTTTGGATGAAACCATAGATGGGGTCATTTGCACATAATATGAAAGGTGTAGGAGCGTAACGTCGAGAAATAAAAGGTTGAGAATAGAAGTAGATGGCACGTGCAATTTTAACCAGATTCATTTGACAAAGAAAACATAACCACAAGTACTCAGGAGGCCTTTCAGAAATTAGGAAAAGGGAGGATACTTTTGCACCACCAAAAATAGTAAACTCCACAATCTTATAAGCAGTTGAGAGATAGTGAGAGAGTCGAAGAATTACCTGTACAGGACTAGCAGCAATCATCAATCCAGCAATCAAGCCTCCCACAACACGACCATCAGGACTTGCCAAAGAGGTGCTCATGATGCGGGATCTAGAGTCTTCCATGTCAAAAGGAGTAAAAGATCCAGACAGAGAGAGAATTTCAAACCGACCCTATAAATGAATTATAGGAAGAATCCCTCTGGTTACCAAATTATACAGTACACATGAACTTGGAAAGAAATAGCAGAATCCAATACAAATAGGGGAGAACATTGATTTTGAACTGATGTGATAGCCGTTGGTTAGGTAAGAAGCCAACACTGATAAGTGTAGTTGGATTAGAAACATAGCTAAGGAGGTTTTAGAAGAATCTAAGGTAGAAAGCCACCGATAAGGAAACATGGTGGAACGAGAATTTCCAGATAGCAGTTACAGAAACTGATCAAAATACAAATATTCAGAAGCTTTAGAAAAAGATAAGTTTGCAAAATGGGAAGACAGGGAGTCATTCAGGAATTCCATGTGGATAAATATGAAATTATGGGAGAAGACGATCGAACACAAGTTAAGGTGCAACTCAAATGTCTCAGGAAACCAGTGTAGCTTTATGTCAGGGAGATCTATCCATTTATGTGTTTAGGAGATTGCCAAAGAAGTATAAAAACAGAAAGAAGTCCTTAACTATTTGCATTTGTCATGAATGAACTGAGGGTTGCAGGTTTTAGGTATTTAAGTTTGATTATTAAAAAGGGAGATAAATTGAAAGAGGATGTAACACAGGATCAGAGTAAATTAGATGAAATGGAGAAATGCTACAAGAATTGTGTGATAGTTAAATCAGTGGCATACATCATAAGTCGTATTTCCAGATGTCATAAAGGAAATACAAAAAAGCCCTTGTAATAAATTCTTAATCCAGAAAACTGCAAGAAGCTGTGCCTGTCTAGACAATCAAGATGGACGCTATACAATTCCCTTGATACCGATAGCTTGTGATGTGTTAACTATGTCAAGCAAAGTCATATATTAAGTTATCAACAATAATGCGCTTTTTAGTTTTAATATACATCTCTTTCCTTGAAATTATACAACTGAGTTAGAACAGTTAGAAATCTCCCCCTCTTCGCAATCTTCCCCTCATAACCAAACTCAGCAACCCAAAAGGAAAGGCCAGAAGCTCTATTATATCTGTAGTACCACTACCTACAACAATAATATTTTTGAGTTCCATCTCCACTTAGCCTTGAGTGGATTAGGAAGCTTATTTGTTAGAGCCAAAGCAGTCCCGCGTAACGAGACATGGTATAATAGAGAATTCTAGATCAGAGAAACAAAGAAAGAAAGAAGATATGGCCCCTATTTGATAGAAATTAAAATCGATATTTTTATCAAAGTCAAAGTCAACAATTAATTTAAACCACATATTTAATGGGACCCACAACATTTGAACCACACATTTCATCAACTTTTATCAAAATCTGTTAAAAATCTGATTTTAATCTCCACCAAACAAGGTATAATAGATTATTCTGGCCTGGAATAACAAAACATGTTTAGATACAAAAAACAAAACTAAATGAAAGATATGTCATGTGAGTTTAGTTGCTGAAACAATTTAGCAGCAGGCATTGTGGGATTGGGTACGAAACATAATGAAAGAGAAAGATAATTGACAATCACGGGCTCTTTGATTCCAAAAGACATGAAGGGAAAGGAACTTCCATATATCCAACCTTATTGAATGGTAGCAATGCAAGAAAATTAGCAAAAATATGAACATTTTAACAAACATGGATGCAGATCTTCCTCGAATTTGACATTTTTTAAGGTTTTCTTTTGAGATGCAATAGGGTATCGCACATATGAATGAAAATATTCCAGAATTCATTGTTGGGACTTGGGAGGGCATCTCAAAACATTTTACTCACCAAGCTTCAACATTAAGTTTTTTTAACCACTAGAACAATGCCTCACAGGTATTAATAACCATAGGTTCTCTATCATCTAACCATATTCACCAAAAATAGATTTATATTACATATAACAAATGTACGTTTTAAAGTTCAACTTTGTATTGTATTTCATTCAACACGTCTTATTCTTCTTCCTTACCAATCAACTTGATCAACCAATTTTACTACAGGTGTGAGACACTATGATCCCATGCACATATTTAATTCTTGTTTGGTACAGATTCTTTGACTACTTGTCAACCAATTTTACTACAGGTGTGAGACACTATGACCCATAACTTTTTCCTACTTTTTAACCATATATTTCCAAAAAAAACGACTTTATACAAAATCTATTCTAAAAAGATCAACATCAGATAGACACTTAGGAATCCTAAAAAGTTATGTACCAACTACCAAGTGTGGGATATGTCTCCCATGGGCAAGTATTATGTATGCTCACAGTTAACAAGTCAATTTGTAAGTATCATTTTTTGGTGAGAAAACTGAGAGGCATGATATCATTGTAATCTACATCTTCCTAGTATAGACCTGCAGCGGCAAGCCAGTGTCACTCTCACACTTAGGGTGAACCACTATAAATATTTGTTTTTCTCATTTCGTTTTGCTTATTATTGCTAGTAATTAGGACTATAGTTTACCCACTAACTTCTTCAACTATGTAAACCTTAACAATGGTGTCAAGGAGATGGCGAGATCCTATTTGTCCTCACGTCTAAGACTTGTTTGAGAAGTGCACAAGAATGTGTTGTGTATCCTATAAACATCTACTACAAGTAGGTTTGTAGTCATAGACAAGCCAACTACTTTGGCTACACAGCTTGCGTATCATGGAAGGGCCAATGGGCTTAACACATTCAGACTCTCCATTCCATTACATAAAAGTAATAATATTTACAACTTCTGGGCAAAAGGCTGCATGGTGTTTAGAGAAAGTGCATATGATCATAAAGACTTAAAACTACCGAATTAGACCACATTAACTACTGATTTATTCAATCTTATTGAACTTACCTCACCAGGATCGACAGTGATAAGGTGGGGCAAAAAACTTCCGCCAGTAGATCATGAAACCCATTCACCTTCCAAATATAAGTAAAAAGGTATTACAAATTTCTTGCCTAAGTCAATATGAATTGCATTAAAACCTGTAAAGGTAATAACTTGGCAAGCATTGGTGAACGTATTTCCGTTTCTGAAGCACAAATAGTATCAGCAGAGAGCCTAACTGAACCCCGAGAAGCTACAATTGCACCAATTTAATAAAACTTGATCCCCAAGACAGTAAACTAATGATTATTTCCCCCTTACAAATTTTTATACAGAAAATATCTTGACTTATAAGCGAGTTTAGCATATTATTTTGCAGTTTCCTTCATATAATGCCAAAGAGATGAAAAATTAGGCTGCAAATTGTAAGTCCAAAATCTATAATTCTTTAGTTTCCCAAAATCAATCATGTTAAATCACAAAAACAAGTAAACTAAAAGTTACCTCAATCCATTGGCGTTATCTGAATCAATTGGCTTTGTCTGCAACATGGTTAGATCTTCCACAGCCAAATTTCCTTAGTGTCCAATTGGTTTCCCTCTGAGATGGATGCAGTAGAGAATACATGAACGGATTTTTGATTTGGCTTGGGGACCATAACCATATAAAATTTCTTTATGTATTAGTCAATTAGGTTTCCATCAACCCTAATTGGACTAGAGTCTGGTCTCTACACATTGCAAAGCCCATACCATTTAGATGTTTCTAGGGCCCAATAGTTACCCAATAGTTAGATCACTTGTCCGACCCATTAATTCAGATAGCCTAATATAATTGTAATTAACTATGTAGCCCACATAAGAAATTAAATCCAACAATCTCTCACTTGGACTACATGAGTAATCCGAAACAATTATATTGTATAACGTTAAGTGCGCACCAAATTCTATCTTACCTTGAAACATCCCCTTAGTTACAATCTGGTTCATCTACAATGTCAGCATGAGATCAAAGCCTCCTTCGTTACACTCATATTGGTAACTAAACCCATCAATGGTCACCGCACCAACATATTCGACAACATAGATCAAGTATGGATGTGTGGCATGGAAATTACATGCAATGCGATCTTACAATACCTATTTCCAACTGGTCCAATCTTATTTCTTAAGTGAGATCAACCATAAACTTTAATCAGAGTGACACTGAACTTAATACTTTATTTCTGAAATAAACCGAATATCCATGGACAAAATATGTGTATAAAATAGACAACATCCAAATACAAACTCCCACTAAATTGACATATCATAAAAATGCAATACCCATGTGAATATTATGCTGATGAAAGACCTTGGGTGGTAGCCATTTAGTAAATGGATTCGTGATTATGGAGTTTGCTTTCCAAATTTCCAAATATTATTCCGAATAACCTAACGATTGCTTTCCAAATTTCCATCCCAGAGTTAATTAAATATCTGCCTAACATTCTAACAATGAATGCTATATCCGGATGTGTGTAAACATAAGAATACATTAAATTCTCAATTGCTGAAGCATAGAAAATCTTACATATTTCTTTTCTTTAAATTTATCCTCAGGGGCATTAATAGAGACTAAACGTGTCTCCCTTAGCAATAGGGGTATCAACTGAATTACATATATGTAATTTAAATCTTTTAAGAACCTTATCGATACAACTCTTTTGTGATATCCAAAAATACACCAAGAATGATTCTTGTGTATCTATATCGTTAATACAAAAGAGGTATCACCAAGATTATTCATTTCAAAATTTCATAACAGAAATTTCTTGGTTTCGTTCAATAAGTTTATCATTGCAGACAAGCAGTGTGTCATCACATACAATACCAAAAATATACTTACTCTCACTGAACTTGTGATATCCACAGTCATCAACTGAATTCATCTCCAAACCATACAAGATGATTATTTGATGAAATTCGTGATACCATTGACGAGAAACTAGCTTAAGCCCATAGATGGATTTCTTTAATTTGTAAACCATCTGATGTAACTTAAGATCAAAATATGTCACAAATATCATAATTGTCCTTAAAGAGTCTTTCATAAAAATCGAAGAAAAAATCTCTTTTAATCGATGCATTCCCTTTGAGTAAAGCCCTTTGCAACAAGACAAAACCTCATAACTCTCCACATTACCTTTCGAATCCCTCTTGATTTTAAATACCAAATAACAACCAATGGGTTTCGCACCTTCGGCAATATGATGAGTTCATTAACGTCATTGTTACTTATGAACTTTATCTCTTTATGCATGACTTCAATCTACTCTTTAGAATTATTCCTTTGCAGGCTTGATGAAAGTTGATTGATTAGGTCTTCTGTCTTCTTTCATCAATCCATGTCATCCTTATTTTCTTGGAGAAAAATTATAAAGTCATCCGAATTGTCATTCTCTCTTTTATAGTGGATTTATCCTTAATGACATTTGTTCTTGAGATTGTTGAGATTGTTTTTCTGGAACAATCTCTTAATTGTGTATAGGGGATCATTAATCTTATAACCTTATCTCCACCTACAAACTCTATATCATCAAGAAACCGAACATTTCCCGTTTTGAAAATTGACATAATAGTGGGACCTTTAAAATATTTGTAACCCCTTAACAATAGCTTCAAGCTGCAGTCTTTAATGCTTATTCCTAGAAAGATCCTAATGTACTGTGGGTAGATTCCACATTCCTCTAGGAATATTGCGAAATGCTCTGGACGTTGTTCTCCTGATTCGTCATATCTTTCATAGTATTCACCACTATAGTAAGATCGAACTCGTTAAATTCTTTTACTGAGTTGATTTTCAAACTCAGTCATGTATGCCGTGAACATGTCCAGTGTTTGAGATTCCTCATAGATGAAATATAGGTAGCCATATTGAGGAAAATTCGTCTATGAACGTAATAAATGACTGTTGATCATTCCAAGAATGCGGAGGAAATGATCCACAATATAGGTTATCGTAACCAGATAAAGGACTGGTACCCACAATATTTGAATTAAGAAAAATATCAAACTTATTATTTCCAATTGAACAAGAGTAACCAAATTTGTCCAATACAGAAATAGCTACCAAATTCTATCCAAAAGGACGGTACCGCAAATGTCTCTTTCAAATCCAAATAACAATCAGTCTTTAATGATAACCTAAAGTCCACATAGCCTCAACCTTAACTGATTTGTCATCGCCCCACATAGATAAATCTTTCAGTATCAATTGGCTTTGACAGCTCAGGCAACCTATACTGACACACTTATGTGAGTAGTGGTACTGAAACTTATCCACCAAGTGTGTCTAGGTATTGATACTAAATTTACCTCAAAATAAACCAAAGTGAGAAATGTACCTTTCTTTACACGTCAATCGTGGTATTTAGTACAATATCTCTTCATATATCCCAAATTTTCACAAAAGTTACAGCTAAATATATGTCGCTATTTATTTTGAACCGAACCTAATGCAGCTTTTTTTTTATTCTGTATTACTTGTCCTTAGAGGTACTTGCCAAGAGAGTAATATCAATTAATCTCCATGATGTACTCCCGAATATTTTCTTTACCTTTATACCTTATTGAAATTAAGCGTTGCAAAAACGTACTTGTTTCAGCCTTATCGTTTTTCACAAAACTTTTCTCAATTTCGACAAGAAACTCCTTGGCATTAGTTACTTCTTTAGATACTTAGCCTCTAAAGGCTTCCGGAATGACGTGCTTAATGATCATTGGACTCATGTGATTTGAACGATCCCACTTCTCAAAGTTTCTCTTTTCATAAGATGAACTTCCTTCCGTAAAAGGAGCGAGTTGCTCAATCCGGAGCAAGATCTAGATCTTTACAGCAAGAACAATTAATATTCCCTCTTTCCAATTCTTGAAGTTTGTTCCATTAAGTATGGGAATAGAGTTGATGTTGACAGATATTGCAGAAGTGGATGGATTAACTGAATAGAGAACTAATTCCCAGTTAACATGTTCACATCGAAATCCGTATTAAACAATTAATTAATTTAAATAATGGTAAATTCCATCTCAAGATACCTAGCGTAACATTAATATTAAGTCTTTGGACAGTAATATTAACTGCAGATCGTACTCTTGGTGTAGTGATCAAACATTGACAATAATTCATGCCAAATAATATACCCATCTTTGGATTGATTTATTATTCACATGGAAATCCTTATAATTGTCACACGTTTACCACCACAAGTGTACAAGCAATTTGGCCAAATATTAACCTTCCTTTGGGCCGGCTAATATCCGCATAAACTAGGATACACCCGAAATCCTTTTAATATTTTAAGTTACTTGATTTCTACAAGAGATGTTGCTTTGGCAACATATTGTATCAATCATTTCACTTTTGAATATTATATACTCAAATGAGTCATTAATACCAAATTTTGAAAAATAGCTCACAATTAATTATCGTGATAGATATAAGTGACGATGGGCCCAATTATAAGATACCTAGCGCAACATTGATATTTAGTTTTTGGACAGAAATATCAATTTGCAAGTGGTACTCTCCATGCAGTAATCAAATATTGATAATCAATCCGTCAAACAATAGGCCTGTCTTTGGACTGACGTATTGTCCACGTGAAAACTTTATAATCATCACATATTTATTACCACAGTTGTGCCTATTATTTGGCCAAATAGTAATCTTCCTTTGGGCTGATCACTGTTCGCACAATTAACAGACACACACCTTCATATTTAGAATAAATAAATCTACACGACAAAGGTTACTTTGGCAACATGTCGTTTCATTAATTTATTTCAAAATACAAGGCAAATTTGAGGGATTAAATAAAAACTTTAAGGATGAACTTTAGAAATCCCAAACTTTAAGGCCAATGTTTAATTTTGAAACTTTAAGGGCCTAAGGGTTAACAATTCAAACTTTAGGGGATGAAAATTAATTATCTGAAACTTTATGGGTCAATATTTAATTATTTGAAACTTTAGGAGTCGAAAATTTGACCCAAAAAATAATTATTCAAAAATTTAGTGGTCAAAATCAATTAACTTTTAAACTTGAGGGGGGTAAAAATTTAAAATTTAAACATTTTAGGGCCAATAAGAACAAAATCAAAACTTGAGGGCTTTAATAGCAAAATTCAGAACTGAAATGACCCAAATTAATTAATTTTAAAACTTCAAGGGCTGAATTTATTTAAACCCATAACCTTAAAGCCAAATTTAAATAAATTTTAAACTTTAGGGGCTTAATTGAACAATTCAGAAACTTTAGTGACCCTAATTAATTAAATTTTTTTTTTAATTCCAAATCTGAATCCGAAATAATATTTTAAAATACATAATGTTCAATGATTCAACATGATCCACTCTGATACCACCTGTAAGTCCAAAATCTATAATTCTTTAATTTCCCAAAATCAATCATGTTAAATCACCAAAACAAGTAAATTAAAATATACCTGAATCCATTGACGTTATCTGAATCCATTGGCTTTGTCTGCAACATGGTTAGATCTTCCACAGCCAAATTTCCTTAGTGTCCAATTGGTTTCCCTCTGAGATGGATGCAGCAGAGAATACATGAACAGATTTGTGATTTGGCTTGGGGACCATAATCACATAGGATTTCTTTATATATTAGTCAATTAGGTTTCCATCAACCCTAATTGGACTAGAGTCTGGTCTCTACACATTGCAAATCCCATACCATTTAGATGTTTCTAGGGCCCAATAGTTACCCAATAGTTAGATCACTTGTCCGGCCCATTAATTCAGATAGCCCAATATAATTGTAATTAACTATGTAGCCCACATAAGAAATTAAATCCAACACAAATAGCTTGTCACTGTAAATCAAACTATATTTTAATTCTTATTTCCTAAGTATATCTTTAATTCCCCATCACATAATTATTAGCTCTAAACAAAGTTAATGTAACATAATTTTTTTCACAGTATAAATGATAGTAGCCATAGGCATTTCTTTCAAATTAACTCTCATTCCACATCCACGTTTACTGTGCAGCCTTGGCTTGAAAATAGAATACTGTCTGAGGAATTGATATTACCTAGTTTCTCTATTCCAACTTTATTCTTATGCTTTTTCTCCGAAACAGTTGGCTGCACAACACTCGGTTTCTCATCATTGAAGTTGCCAGAAGCCGGTGGAGCTGATGATGATATTGGCGTTGGCGAAAGCACCATGCGAGCAGAGCCATCAGGTCCATACTTCCACGGTCGACCTCTCTTCTTCTTCTTCTTCTTCTTCTTCTCTGATGTAGCCAACAAGCCTGCGCTCATCACAGATGGCTTCATGGGCTGTATTCCGATGCCTGGGGTTGAGTTTTCTGTCTGAGGAGCAACATTATAACTTGATGGAGCATCAGGCGATATTACTGTCACCCCTGAAATTCGTTCCCTTGACTCCATTGTAATTTCACCCTGATTCTATAGCTGAAAGTCAAGATTGTTGACATAATGACATTCCCACCAAAAATACTTGATGATACTAATTTAAGTTGAACTAATCATCCTACTTTAACAACTTGTTAGATATAGTAAATGCAAATAAAGTTTAAGGTTATTGTGTGCATCAAAGATGAAAATTTTGAAATTCAATCACACCAAGCAAGAAAAAGAATGAAAAAGGTCAAAAATGAAAATCACAAGTATTCCACAAAAAAAAAAAAAAAAAAAACACAATAAAAAAAAAAAAAAAAAAAAAAAAACTTACTGGAATTGAGATATTTTCTGAACCTTGGCTAAATTCAACTTGTGAAAATATAAATGATTTTGGTTGGNAAAAAAAAAAAAAAAAAAACCCAGTTCAAAACGTTCTATGAATTCAATTTTTTAAGGCAATTTACGTGTGGAACATATTTGATCGCCACTGGTGCCCCCTCCAATAGTGGGCCACCAAGTGGCGTTTTGTCAAAATAGTTGTCAAACTATTAAGTACAAGTAGCATGGTTCAAAATAATAAATGTGAATTAAAGAATAGTATACTAAACTCAGGAAAAATGAAATTTGATTAAGGAAAATTTCATGTCCGGCTGACAAATTTAAAATCTTGAAATCATTATGGCTGATTTATTAAAATTTTGAATTAAATTATGGGACATATGGGGAAAAGTAAAAATTTCTTTTACATTTTAAATTTTTTTTCTATTTAAAGCTGAAAAGTAATGTAGGGCACCAAAGGTTGGTTAGATATCAACCTTTTTCTTCGCTGCTGACAAATGAGTCTTTTGTTCTTTGTTTTCAATATATATATATATTTATTTATTTAATGTAAGTGCAAGATATAAGCATTAAAGGTCAGGGTGGTTACATGGGCGTAATCGAGCAGCTCGGTTAGATCCATTCATTGTCGGGTTTGGCAAGATTCACTTTGGGAATTTGCTCACCTCCAGGATGAGCTGGCTCGTGAATAGCTTATTGCTCGTCAATTTTATTTATTTATTTTTTTTTTATGAATTTGAGCCAAAAACTTGAGCAACTCACATGAATATTTTGTTACTCAGCTTGAGCTCTCAACTCAATTTGTTCGGCTCGTTCCACTTCTCACACCTACTCAAAATTGGAATTGATTATCTATTATTCCAGATTGTTAGGCATGTTGGATTTTATGTGCCAAAAAAATTAGAAAACAAACCGCAAACAAAAATTGTTTATTGCTTAATCTAGCTTGGTGTGTGTAATATTTGACGGTTTTAAGTTTTCTATATGAATAATTAAGCACTTGTTAATGTTACAGCGATGTTTAACCACATTTTACTTATTTGTGGTTTATTCAGAATATGGTGAACTCTACAAGATTATAAGTGGTTAATGATGTTTGAACATAACTATGAAAAAGTAAAAATCAATTTAAAATGAGGTAAATATCGATTTCTTTATAAGCCTTTTGTAAATTTACGGTGCTAATGAAAAAATCTGAAACAACTTTTTAAGCTATTTTTGATCAAAGAGTACGAAACAATCAATATTTGAAACAAAAGCACCTTTTGAAGCTCAAGAGTGCTTTTAGGTTTCCAAAAAGAAAAAGTGCTACAAGTACAGAAGGTTTTTTTTACAGGGGGTGGATTTACAGGAAAGACACAACATTAGGAGTGGGGTGAATTTTTTACAGGGGCCTGCCAAGTGAGAGACACTGGCAAGCCCCACATGTTTGAAAAATAAAAATAAAAAATTCACCCCACCCACAATGCTGTATCTTCCTGTAAACACACCACCTACCCCCTGTAAAAAAAATCCCTGTACTTGTAGAACTTCTCTTTGAAAAAAGGCCTTCCAAACAAACTCCTAGCTCCAACCGAAAACAAAGGAACATTTTGCAAGTTATACTGTAAAAGAGAAGTCATATAGAAGCCAAAAAAGTCACCCGAACAAAAATCTGAATGGTTAAACTAAGAGGCATATGGGGGTAGAGAGACTTTAATGCCATTTAGAATCACCAAGGAAAACTAGTGGGAGGCTCATGAGAGAGAGACTCATTCTCCAAGTCGACTTCTAATAGGTTAAACTAGTGGCAGCGAGGACTTCAAATGTGGCTTAGGACCAATGAAACCAGCTCGTCTTTCCTCGAAAGAATACTCAACATCTTCAGTACGGAAAGGTGTAGCCGGGGTCATGACTGTCTGCATTTTGATCGACGCTGTTGGTGGAGTTTCCAGCGCTGTGATTGGCATGGTTTTTGGAGTTTTGCTTTCATTAAAACTGGAAACATTCTTCATTGGACTTTCCACTGGGGTTTTATGAACATTTTGCATATCCTGGAGTTCTGCACTTGTCACATTCTGATCCTGAATATTAGCAGAGTCGACATTCGGCGATAGAGGAGACAGGGGCTTCCGAATCAGCAATGATTGTAAATTTGATGAATTACCACCGGAAATGTTCTTGACTGCATAAAATTGACACCAAAACAATTGATAAACAATTGGTTAGCATATATAACAAGACACATACATTTATAGTTAGGAATTAGTAGTCCCAACATAGCAGGTTGTGCACAGGTGACATCAGTTGGACGCTCAGAGCCTAATCAAACTATACACTTCGAAATTCTATACATGGATTAGATAGCCTCAATATTCCTTCATATATATATATATATATATATATAGGACATGCAGGGCCATTTTCTTTGAGACACAGATTGAGAGACATGAGATCAGAATAGTAATTGTTTTTCTTCATAGTCAAAACATGCAGCAACGAGAGAACATATCGAGGTTAAACACTAGAAAAAATTTGTGTTTTCTGGTGTCAGATTTTTTATTTCATTTTGCTTAATGCTACTCTCATAATAGGGATTAGAGCATAGTCAGTAAGACAACTGTCGTGTTTCAGCATCCACCATTTATGAAGTCCCAACTACCAGTGCATATGAAAGGAACTCATCAAAAGAAAAGTTCTAACTTCTAATAAATATTACCAGAAGAGTGAGTGCTAAAACCACTTTGGTTACGGCTGCATGAAGTTTTCTGCTTCACATGAGAATGAGACGAGAGACCAGCTTTCTTTGTATATGCATTTCGAAGAACTGCCCCTCCTAAAGAAAGTCTCTTATCTGTCACACCTCCTGTTGAAGGTCTATAATTCTTCTTCCCACTGTTTGATGGACACGGTTTTGATCCAAAAAGTGCTTCCTGCTCTGCTATCAACTGTCCTTGAAGCTTCTTCTGGTCCTAATATGCACATTCATGGTTATAACATTTAGTTGCAGTAACTCAAAACAAATCCAACATCAATATTTGTTCAAATAGTAAGGATACCCTCTGCCTTTGACGTTCTTGCTCTTTCTGCTGCTTTAAGACACAGTACTTTTCGAGCATTGAGAGAAGACCAACCTGAATGATGAGAAACCAAAAATCAGCCATAATAGATAAGATGGTTCAACAAAGTATCAGAGCAGGGTTCCGAGTTCAAGTCTTGTGTTCACCCATTTATGGAAATTGCGTATATGTGAGACCTTTGATGAAAAATTCATCTGCCTTGCACGTGAGAGGCGTCTTGAATACTAAAATTAAATTAATAAACACTTTCCCCTCTAATAATTTAAACTTTTAAATAAGGTGATTTAATATACATTGGTTGCCTAAAGAAAAGACAATTGTGAGATTTGTTAAGGAAGAAATTACACATTGAAAAAAAATGAAAATATAAATCAACATATAAGGGTTTGAGCTATTTTTTTTAATAATATTGATCTTTTAAGATGGAATCTCAAGTCTTAATCCGTGTTTCGTATAGATCAAAATTTAATTTTAATCACAAGTTAAAGTTAACAATTAATTTTAACTACACATATCATTGAACCTACAACTTTTCAACCACATATTTCATCAAAATTTATCGAAATCTAACTAAAAATCTTATTTTAATTTATACCAAACAAGGGTTTAATATAGTATCAAAGCCCATTAATTTCTAACGAACAATTTGATTTGTTTAAGACTTAAAGGAGCGCTTGAATTTCATGATTGATTTGCTCAAAAAGAACCACCATCTTATGAGGCATATCAAGAGGTAAATCTCTCTACTAAAAATCTGATTTTAATCTACAACAAATAATGGCTTAATAAGATCTCCGAATCAAATAAGGTATTTCTAACAAGAGAAATGCTTACACCATCATACGAGAACTCAAACCCTCTTTCTTTCTCCCAAGCTTTCAATTTAGCCTTCAATGTTTCCATCATCCCTATGAAACCAACCAAACCAAAGTTATTAAGTACATCTATACACACACCTACGGAAATGAGAGAAAAGTGATGTTGCTCCATAAGAATATCAAATAAACTATCATAGGTTATCTTTCCCTGAATCTCAAAATAAAAAAGAAATTCTTTTCTCACGCACATCATACACGTTAACCCATGATCGTACCTCCATGATATTCTGATGGAAGAGAAACTTAATGATATCAACAAATATTTATTCTAAAAGCAGATGCTCTGCTGTTCATTGACCCTCTCTATTTCAAAGAAAGCAAACTAACTCCTCACAACATATTACTAAATTTGACATCCTGGGTCTTAGCATTGTCCTCTGTAAGAGCTGTTAAGGAAAACCATTAGATATTTACCGATGAAGGTGCTGAATAGTTCTACCACGAAATTAAAAGAAAAAGAAAACAAATGAAAGAATGTTATAAAAAGAAACATTATTGGTGACACCCTTCTTCAAAAAAAAAAAAAATATTGACATGTAATTTATTAACTGTTATTTCAGAAAATTAGAAGAATAGGAAGATGGCCAATCTCTAGATTTTGGCATTGTTTTATTGGTTATTTGGGCCTCTCAGAATTGGAAATTAATAAACCCGAGGCAGTTGGCAAAGCTACTCATATACCATTATATACCATATACAACTTATGACACCCCCAACACATTAAACATATTTCCCACCTCACCACAATTATATTAAAAAGAGATGTGTACCTGGAATTTTGCTGATAAGAGCTCGAGCTTTCTCAGCACGCTTTAGCATAAGATGTGTACCTCTCCCAGCATTATAGCGACTGTCATCCTAAATTAGGATCATTTTAGAGAGAGTGAGAGAGAGGAAAACAGATGGAAACAGTAGTACAAGTCATTTCACTTTAGCAACAGATAACCAACCCTATTATACTCATCCAGCCAGCACTCCTCTTCACAAGCAGCCAACCATTTTTCAACTTTTTCAAGTATCTCTTTTCTACTAAAAGCTTCTTCTTTAACTTTGGAAATATGAATCTCCAGTTGTTCCAGTAGATATGATGGATCAATCGTTCCTGCAAGATGTAAAATTCAATAAATAGTGATTAGATTGTTCTATTCTAACAAGGATGTTTTGATTAAGCTGGATCTCAGTTTTCTCAAGGACGTCCGTCGTTTGCAATCTTTTTTTTCTCGAACCAGATCTTTACCTCTATTATAATGCAAAGGAACGAGATTCTTACCAAACTCTATAGTTTCAATAGAAAAATCTATTGAATTCTGTTCCCCAACAACAATGTGTGCCCCCCTGCATATGTCCTCTAAAACTGATCTCTTCTTCAAGAGTACCTCCTTCATTTTGCTCGATTTCATTTCTTGCAGCCTCAAAACCTCTGCTTCAGCCTGGAAAGAAGAAACATTTCATATATTTTACTACCAAGGACAAAAACTTAATTGATCACAATATTCGAACACATAAAGAAAATAATAAACAATTGTGAGTTGCGTGTGCTGGTGCTAATTAATATACTTTCCTAATAAGAAAAAGAACACACAATGACATACATTATTAATGAAATCCACAGAGAGAATATTCGGCTCAATTATCTCAGCTTCAGAGGCAGCTATATTTTTTGTAACATTCTGAAACATTTTTTGCTCCTCAACTGGTGTATCCATCAAATTCCAGAGCTCCACCATGGTTGTGGCAAGATCTTGAAGCTATAAAAGCTACAAGGGTCAGGAAAAGAAGATAAAAGGCTTTTATGAAACAAAAAGGAAAAATATATGAAACATTAACACCAACCCTTTGCAGGCGCTGTATCTTCACATCTTTAAGTCTATTGATAGTGGCAGACAACCTTTCAATTGTATATTCGCTTATACTTTTAGTACCACATGAATCGTCCAAAGTTGGATGAATCTCGTGAATAATTAATCTATAATCTGTCCCAACAACTATACATAGAGATTTCAGAGAATTCAACTGGCTGAGCACCAGCTTCTGACGATCACTCTGTAAATAGATTCGGTAAACTTAATTAGAGAAGAAGTCAGTGTCTAACAGTCGTAAACCTATCAAACAACAAGAACTTCAATAAATACAAAATCAAAACTGAACAGAAAGAAGAATGGAAAAGAACCTTTTCTTTTTGCAGTGATAGAAACTGATTACGTAAATCTTCTAATCTGTTCAATGACAAATCGCCGTCCTCAGTAGCAATTGTATACGGATACTCTTCTGTGGATCCGTGCAGCTCGTTTGAGGTACTATGTATTTGTTTCAGAACCTCCGCAAATTGATTTTTTCTCTCGATTTCTTTCCTTCTCATCTCTTCTAGCCCAGACATAACTGCCTGAAGCTCTTTCTTCAAGCTTTTAAAACTCTGCTCAAACAGCAGATATGGTTAAGAATTGTGCCAACTACTTGGAAAATTTCCAGTGAAGATTTCAAATAACGTTGAAAATGCATGTTCTGTTTCTTATCTTCTGACCTGCTTTATATGAAGAGGATGTTCACCCAATGTTGCCGAGATGCATGCAAGTTCTGCCTCAGAGTCAGCAATTGCTTGCCGTAGCTGAGCTCTACAGTGGCTTGCCTGATCCACTTTTCTTCTATATGCATCCAAACATTGTTGTTCAAGTTCAAAAAGCATTTTGTCCCTTTCCTCGACTGGCTCCCCAACTTCATTCCATATTTTCTGATTCCAGCAACAATGGTGAGATACAAAGATGAAGATACAATCAACAAATAATCTTGTGCAGAAGATATATATATCAAGCAAAAGATAAAATAGAGGGACAAATAATTTGAGATAACCTGTAGCTCAGACATGAGAGAACCACAGGTTGTTTCCATATGCAAACTCGGATCAATATGGGGGTCGTACATGTCTGATCAATTTTCCTTAGAAATAAGAGGACAAAGAAACCATAAGGTATAAATTAAAAAGGATGTGAAGACAAATATGAATACGGCCAAATAAACACCAAATACTTTTCTGGAGAAATGAGAAGACGTGTGAAGAGCCAAGAAAGAAATCATCAGGCTTTCTCAATGGGAAAAATCATGTTTGTATAAAGCAATGGTTATTTTGCATAACCTCAGGTGCTGATTATACTTTACAAAGAATTTTAGCACGAAACTAAACAATTTATAATCATAATTTCGTACTTCTATGCTCAAGTCTCTAACTAGTAGTAAGCGTCCTCGATAATTCAAGCAAACAAATCATAGTGCACAGTTTTTCTTACCTTCAATTTTTACCATTGTTATACATTATCTTCTAAATATTTACGACAACTCTCCACACAGTTCCTCTCTCCTCATACAACACAAAAAGGAAAACAAACTCAGTCTTACTAAGTTTGAGATTTGTTACATGAATCATTTTTCATCGTTCCATTCGATTTATTGCTAGATCTAGGAAATCTAAAACAACTAAATCGTTAACAATTATATTAGGTAATGTTAATTTTCAGTAGTCGCTCCCTATTCTATTAGAAAGGATGTTGGGTCTAACTCAACCTAACAAAACCGACTTGTTAGGAGAGGATTGCCCTCACCTTATTAAGTGGATCGTGTAAATATCACCAACCAATGTGGGACTCTAATACTCCCCCTCACGCACAACGTGAACCATGCCAAACAACTGTGAACAAATCGATATTGGGTGCACCCAACATTGCAAAACTGGGCCGCTCTGATACCATTTTAAGATTTGAGGTTCCATCTTAAAAGGTCAACCTTATTAAGAGGAGTAACTCAATCCTTTATAAGTTGGTCTATATTTACATCTTTATTCGATATGGAATTCTATCCCTTAACATATTCTGCTCACTAAAATCATGTCACTCTCCTGAAGGGAAGCTTTTTTAATTCGACACAAAATATGTCACAACCACTCAAGTCGTCCGTTCTTAATTTATCCTCCCTCTCTCAGTTGAATTACATTTTCCCATTTCAATAAGGAGAATTTCCTCCACCAAAGAACAAAACTTGTCCCATGATAAGTTTCATGAACATAGAACAATAATAAAAATAATATTTCTTGAATTTACAAATACTATTTGCTTGCAATGTCAGTACTAATTAATATCTAGAAATAGTTTTTCAAAAAATAAAACAAGAAATTGACACCCATTAATTAATTGTTCAAATAAAGATGAAAAAAAAAAATACAAAATCCACATGTAATACATCAAAACAACCCATTTTCCTTAAATTAAGTCTCCATTTAGAAAAAGGGAAAACTACAAACACGCATAAATATAATGAAAAGCACATTTTGAACAATATGTAATTGAACACAAAAACATATGATGAATACATCCACACATAAATATATGCATGTACACAGATAATCACAATAATAAAAAAAGAATTCCATATTAAGCAAAGTAATGATCAGTACTAATTCCAATATAATCGCTATTAGTGAAATGAAGCAAATAGTTTACTTCATCGCCCCACAACAAAATGGATGGTTCAGAAACCTAACCTAAGATTGAGCGGCTTCTTGATCACAGTCGCCGGAGAATTATTTACCGAGAGGGACTGATCATCATACAGGTTTCGCTTCTTTTTCATAAATGTGTAAGAGTTATATACTCGGTTCTAGATTATTTATGTAGATTGAAATGATTTGAAAATGGGAATTAAAATTCGTAATGCGTTTTCTTGTTTTAAATTTTCTTGAATTCTTGATTTTGCGCGTGTGTTTTTGAATTTCAAAAAAGATTTCCTTCTTTGCTTTTTCTTGTTTGGGAAATTTGCAAGAAGCAATTTGATCTTTAATCTTTAAAAACTCGCAATTTAGTCATTAATATTTTATTATAATTGTACAATTAATCTTGAATGACGCCTATTTTATTTTATTTTATTTTTAAAATTATCATAAGACTCTCACGTGCCCTTAGATATTGTTATCTATCTTGGGCTGGTATCTAAAATTTTAGGAAAATGTTATGGTAACATAAGATTTGATATAGGGGGTGACATAATGGCCCCCGACGCCCACCTAATAGGGGGTAACATTTGGTCATTATGTCACCCCCTATGTCAAACTTTATTTTCTTTTGGCAAAATTCAAAAATTTAAAGTGGGACATATTTCATGAAATACGTGACGATTTAATAAAAATGTAAAAATAATAATTTAATATTAAAAATTGATCGTGCAACTATAATATTGAAATTGAGAATCAACCAACTCATTTTTAAAATTAAGATCAACTTATTATTAACTTATATCTTCTAGTCAAAGTTAAATATTAATTATTACTCTGTGATAATCATGTCGCAATGTCTATACTATTATGAAATTGTAACTTAAAAAACTCTATTATTTTTATTACAATGTTCTAGTTTGGTTTAGATAAAAATAAACTTTTTAATAAATTTAAAATTTGATGAAATGTATGGTCAAAAAGTTATGAATATTATAAAATGTATGATTAAAATTAATTGTTGACTTTAATTTAAATTTATAATCAGCTTTTGTAGCTAAACCAAACATGGACAATGTATATATATATTTTTTAAATTTAACTTGTACCCACGTTAAATTAGGTTATTACATATTAACCTTGTTAAAGCTAATTTATTTATTTTTTAAAATAAAAAATACACAGACTCTACCACTTTCTCCGTCTCCGTCTCCGTCCCCGTCCGCCAACAACGATATGAAAACAATCCACACTACACTACCATGATGAAAAGAAACCATCTCTAACATACTGAGCACTAAATTCTTTTCTCGTGAATACAAAAAAACCCTTTTGAGCTGAAATTTTCAATTTAAAATGAAGATGAAAAAGAAGTATAATAATCAACCTACTAGCTACAAATCTTCACCATACCCCTAATATCTTACACAAAATGAACTTTCAATTTCATGCTCAAAGACCGACTGTTATCTACTGATCTTTTGACCCATTCCCCACTATACCCCCCTCCTTTTGCTCCTATTCACCCCAAATTTACCACTTTTTTTCCACCCTAGCCAACGTGACTAGCATTGGAGTCGTGGCCACCAAAGCTACCAATCAAAAGTTAGCACCACCCATTTGTCAGCGGAAACCACCATCCTCGACCAAGCCCGATGCTTTTCCATTTCCCACATTGCATCTCTCGACCAACAAGCAAAACCAAAACCCAAAGCCCTAGAAGTTTTAGATTTTAAGAATTTGTTCTCCTTGTACCTTTCCACTGTCAGCACCTCAAATTCTCTTTGCAAGTACTTGTGTGCATGAATGTTAATTTATCGTATTATTAGAATAAAAAAATAAAAAGAGAACAAAATTTTCTTTATATAGACACAACTATAGTATTGAGTCCAATCATCTCATCAAATATTTCAAACAACTCAAGCATTGAAGAAAATCGACCAGGGTTGTCAAAATGGCACGACCAAATTGGTTGGCCCCTTCTAAACTAGGCTCGAGTCGGCTTGTTCAGACCTGACTCGTTTCTAGGAATGTTGGCACAACGCAACCAGCTTGCCTAGCCTAATGATTAGCAATTCTCATGATTTAAACCTTAAATTATTTCATAATCAAATAAGCTTTTGGTTGTTTTTAAAGCTTTGCAACAAATTCATTACGTCCAACAATTAACCTGCCTTGTGTCCGGGCGACATCCCATAATTTTAAACACATTTTGTCTATAGAAAATTTAGACTTTTCCATTTTTATATATGTTTTGTAATTCCTAGATTTTGAACACACGAGTAGAAAAGGGGCCCACATTCCTGAATACATGAGTACACATTAGATTACGGGATTTTGTTGTTTAGAAAGTCAAAGACACCCATTTTCTCAAACGTGATTTGAGGTGGAGTGTTTTCAAATTCTATTATCTTAACTTCCTCAAGATTTTGTTGGAGTTCATACTCCCTATTTGTTGTGTATTTGAACTAGTTTCGCTTGATGAAGTTCATGAGACTTCGGTTAACTAGCTGAATATCAACTTGAGTTAAATGGTCGATCTTGTTCTTTCGTACTGGTAATTTATACTATGGTTAGTCGGCCTAACCAATTCGGTTTGGATGATAAGTTTTGTGTAGAACATGTAGGAAGAGAAGATAGTTAAAAATTTCTTGAGCATGTTTCGTAAAGTTTAGCTCATCAGTACCAAGAAATGTCAAAGCATTGGAGATTGGCTAGTCAATTTCCTCCATCCGATTGTCCCATATGTCACGTAACCTTGGTTTCCAGGTGTTATACGTTCTCCATATGTATAAAGTGCGCACGGATGTTTGATTATTGTGCTTATAATTCCAATTGTAGTTGGCATATTCAAGTGTACTTATAAGGTACATTTTGTTTCCTCGTAAGGGAAAAGTTATTTATGTCGATCATTTGCTTTCTCGTCACTAGAGAGTTTTCTCAATGTGAGGATTCCGTGAATTGATCTCATCCTTAAGAAGTCATTATTCTTTGTTAATTTATTTCTCTTACCTTGCCCGCAAAGGGACTTCTCTTTAGACTGTCTTTACATTCAATTGTTCGGTATTTTGATGCTCCTCTTGATAGCTCAAGACTCAACTTTTTTGCTGCCGGTGAAACTAAAAGGACACAAGAATCTATGTGTTTTAAATAGAACAAGACTCGCAACTTGTTTCTTTACTCATTCTATATTGAAAAGAATAATGGGAAATTGTTGGCTAACATTTCTATCTCATTTACACCAAAGCTCGTTCGTTAGCTCTCGATCTTTCCATTGAGAAGCAACAATGATGAAGACGTGGTGTACTAGGAAAATTTTTAGTTTTGATGAATTTCCTTATGGATGCAAATGTATCCTTAACATACTTTAAATATTGCAAATTTTGATATTTCATTTTAATTCTAAAAGCATGTTTGGTCGTGCTTGAAAAAATTAAATTTCAGAAGATAAATTAAATAATTATTTTCTACAAAAATAAGTTCTTAGCCAAAAAAAAAAAGAAAAAAAGAAGTTATTTTAAAAATAGATTTAGCAAAATAAGTAACTTAAAATTAAGTCACTTAAAGATTTTGAAATGTCCAATGACCAAATTGCAAATTGTAAAAAGTAATACAAAAAATTGAAAAATTAGAGGACTCTTCCACAAACAAGTATATGGACGTGTTTGGCAACTTGGATGATGCATCACTAACTTTAAAAAGCATCGATAATAAGTGGGTCCGAAATTTTGGAAAATGGTGGAGGACCTAGTGCGTATTATTTTATGGACCTCCAACACACCACAAGAGTGAAATCATTACTACGAGTAAAATCAGAGTCAACACTCGGTGTGATATAGAATGTATATGTTTGGAGATTGCATGATCCATGTTGAATCAACCCATACTCAAATTGCAAGATATGAATTCAGCCCCAATTTGGTGTGGCTAAAAATTAGATTTAAAAAAAAAAAAAAAAATTGGTAAAAATTGATGAATGTATGATTGAAAAGTTGTAGATTTTATAAAATATATGATTAAAATTAATTGTTAATTTTGACTTCAATTTTTTTAACAAGATTTTAGTTACCACCAAACAAGTATGCACAGCCATACTATCATTGCTCTACTTACTATGTTGGGGACTCCAAACAAGGGTCTACGTTATGGAGAAGATATTTGAAAGATAGGTGTTGTGAGCCCGTGTCAGGCTCGTCACTTCACCCTCCACGTGTCAGTAGAGGCGGTCCACACCATGTCACGCGTCATCCGAAGTGATTGCACATTGGACGAACTGATTGCACAAGCCGAAATAATTATATTAGGGGGAACCGAACGTATGCGAACAAAGGAACCACTCATCTGCGATACGCCGCGGATGCAAAGGCCCGCACTCCTCTTCCACGACTCCGCACCTGCCTCACCCCTGCGAAAGTTCTTCTGTATGGAGATCTTTCCAAAATCAAATATTTGATTGATGGGACGCATGGCAAGATCCAAACGATCAATTCAACTACTTTTATCAAAGACATTCAATGTCAGCCAGCCATCCTATGAAGTGACAGATTGACATCTAAGATGAGACAAGCCTAGATGATCCAACAACACGAGTCACCACATCCAATGGCTCTCCTTTTCTCTCTTTTGGTATAAATACCCCCTCCATGCGCCAAAGGAAGGATTGAAACCTGATTTTCTCGTGATACATTATATATTCAAGTATCAATCTCTCATCTTTCGACATTATCGCTTTATTATTACTTTGATCCAACCATTTGTCGGTCGGCGTTTTACCTCCAGTGAACATTTTCTGATCGAGCTATAAACTGATTTGACCGTCGGAGTACTTGCGGTCGCTCCCAACCCCTTCGGAAAGGGCCACGAGTTACTAACGACATGCCACGTGTGCATAGAGAATTGACGTGAAGACTTATCATGTTGACCACGTGTCAGAGCCATTTTCGAGGTCAACAATAGAGTTCCTTTTAAATTTGACTAAGCATATGCTTGTTGATAAGGATTAAAATTAAAATTTTAATTTAAGTCAAAGTTTGGAATTAATTCTAATCACATTTAATGAGACTTACAATTTTTGAACTACATATTTTATCAATTTTATTAAAATTTAATAAAAATTTAATTTTAATCTCCATTAAGGACATGTTTGTCTCCCATTATTGGGAGAAAAATAAAGTAATGAATAGTATTTTTTGGAGAATGTATGGTTGAAATTTAAAGTAAATTTTAAGTAAATTTATTGGTTTGTGTGTGAATATTTTATTTGGTGAATGTGTGATGAAAAATCTTACTGTAACAAACAATATTTTAGATTAATAGTAAACAAACATAAATTAAACAAAGACTAAGTCTTGTATCATTCTCATGTATTTCCCAAATGGTTGGGATAAATCTTATTGTATTTTATTTATTGTTTGTCATTTGACATGATTTATGGAAAGTCAAAAGAAGTTTCTGAAACTCAAAATTACTTTTTGACTCGATTGATTGATTTTATAGAAGTAATTATTCTAGTTATATGAGTTTTTAGAGAAAATTGATCTAACGTGACTTTCTTTAAAAATATTTTCAAAATAGAAAACTTCTAAAAATCATTTTTTAAACAAAAATTAAGATAATTTCATTCAAAAGCTCCTCTACAGAAAGCTAAAAGCAAAATCATTCCAAATGGACCCTTCATTATTTCGTTTGTAAAAGCAATTTTTTGTTTTTAAAAAAAATACTTATAACCCCAAAAAAAGCTATAACTGTTCTAAGGTAAGCAAGATGTCAGGCAAGGGGTTTCACATAAACACGTGGCATGCAAAGTGAGACCCGAAATGGATTTTCTGTCAAATGCTTCCTATTCACACCACACGGCAAGAACCGGACGGCGCGGTTGTAGCGCCGTTACGTACTGTTACTGATTTTTATGCATCTTTATTCATTACCTGTTAAAAAATAATAATAAAAGGCATGTGGGGTGCTGAGGTGACAAGTTCTTCTTCCGTTACGTTTGACATAATCAAATCTGACGTGGCAGGTTTTCATTGCAACTGAAATGAAACGCTTTGAACGCTGAACGTCTGTTTTGACTTTTTTTTCTTTTTTTTTATTTTTTTACCTTGCCTTCGATAGGAAAATGAAAATGGATAAAATCCTTGGTGAAATTGAACACTCTACGAAGATTGTACCCATTACAAATGTGCAAAATCCAACACAACTTAGTGCGTGAGTCGAGTGGGGCTATCAAATGGTCACTCTGGAATATTAAGCTTCATAAAGTATCACGCAACAAAAATAAATCATTTCAACCCTCATAACTACTTCAACTAATTAATCTAGCTAGGTCTAAACTCATTTTTATAAGAAAAATATACGATATCTTGGAAGGAGACATAAACCTAGACCCTCAAGATTTGAATATATAAATTGAAGAATGAAAGACGAATGACTTCTACAACGAGGTTGCACAATGAAATTTTGTCGTGGAGTAGGAAGAGTGAGGGACATATTGTCTTCTCGAGCGTAGAAACTTTATACAGACTCATTAATTTCAACCAAACATTCATAACTACTACCCATTTATAATCTTCACATTTCATCAGATTAACTACTATTTATCCTAAAAGTTACGAATAATATTATATAGAGGTAAAATGAAATGGTAGTTAGCACCCTACATCAAGATCAAGCAATAGATATCAATAAAGAAAATACACAAATAGTGATGATAGCTATTCGCTCATATATAATTAGGCATTTGTAATTTTTATTTATACTATATTAAATACTTCCATAAATGATCTCATAAAAGCAGAGCTCATATATGAAAATATGAAAAATTAAACTTCATTTTTTTTCCAATTAATAAATAAAAACTCAACCTAGTTAATTCTTTAAACATTTTAGGAAAAATCCCTTGAACTGAATTAGGCCAGTCTTTCGAGAATTTTTTAAGAAAGTTATCTTAAGCCAGATTTTTCTAAAAATCCTTTTAGCTACATAAAATACTTCCACAAAATTTTTCAAATATGTTCAAAAATAATATTTTAATTTTAAAAGCAAATTTTGACTTTTATAAAACACTACCAAAGACCTCTGCGCTATGGATTAATCTTGGTGTACATTATGGACGCCGTAATGTACACCAAGCACTTCCCCTGCGCTATATATCTCTGAAAATAGTTTGCATCAAGCGTAATGATGTGTTAAAGAAGAGTAATTTTCAACGTCAAGAGATAGTGAGAGAAAGAGATGTAAAGTTGGTGTCTTTTGACCTCTGCGCAGCTTAAAACCCGCAGTAAGCCTAGTCTGGAACACTCTCATAGACACGTTTCAACTTCTCATATAGTGTTAGTCTCTCTCTCTCTCTCTCTCTCTCAATAAGTAGAGGTGTGTATATTACTGTTACATAGATATACATTTTAAGAAAACATGAAGTTTGCTGGAAAAATTCACGAGTTGAAGGAAGATAAGTGAAAAAGGGAAGTTGGTTTATCTCATGTTTGCTTCACGCAAGCAGCTATATGGGGTTTGCTTCATCGCGTGGCTTTAAAGACTTCATTTAGTGTTTAACACCCCCACTCCATCCCCATAAACAAGTATCACCAAACCTTAGAAAACCACCCTCTCTCTATTTATCTAGTTTTTCTTCGAGATCCCGTTTCAAAAAACTGTATTAGTAAGATGCCCTGTGCTATCGAGGATAAATAACAAGAAAATGAGTGAAAACCCTAGTGGAAATAACAACTGCGGTGGAGGCAGCAGCGGTGGAAGCAGTGGCGGTGCTGGTGGTGGAGGAGGTGGACCATGTGGGGCATGCAAGTTCTTGAGGAGGAAGTGTGTGGCTGGGTGCATATTTGCACCCTATTTTGATTCGGAACAAGGTGCAGCACACTTTGCAGCTGTGCATAAGGTGTTTGGAGCCAGCAATGTGTCTAAGCTTCTTCTGCACATTCCGGAAAACAAGCGACTGGACGCGGTGGTTACGACATATTATGAGGCTCAGGCGAGGCTTAGAGATCCCGTCTATGGCTGTGTTGCCCACATCTTTGCCCTTCAACAACAGGTAAATATACTCCTATCTTTTTCGTAAAAATTGTATTAAATAAGTTAAAATCTTGTCTATTCAAGTACCAGTCATGTCTAGTACTTCGATGGTTATGCATTCAACTATGCCTTTCCGCCTGATCTTAGAACTTAAATCGCCCTCCAATTAACAAAAATGACACAGATGTCCCTACCATGATTAGTGGCTTATTTATGGTCTATCCTAATGAAAATTCTATCTTATCATGGTTGGTGAACTAATTAAGAATATATATAATCCCTCTCCTTCCGTTACAAACTTTCTTTTTGCTTCGTGTTTTATCCTTTTGCCAGCTGAACTCCTCAATAGTGATCAAACACATTTGAATATAAATGCAAGCATTTTAAAAAAAAAATTCTTTTATTTATGTGCATACACTTATCAAATTAAAAGTGACAAATCACCACAATCCTTTTCTAGCCATGCTACAACGAAATTACAGCTAATATAATATTAGTCTGATTAAGCTGTCATTGAGTAGGTTTGAAGGTTTGAGTTGGCTCATGTATCTTGGATCTGGCTCGAGGAATTAAGTGTGGACCATGATGTGGTGCATTGGGGGAACAGTTTCTTTGTTTTGCTGAAATCAAGAAACCTGATGGATTTGATTATGTTATTTGTGCTGACACACTTTTTTCTGCGCAAATTCTATGATTTTGCTGTTATTAAGGAGATGGTCTGTCATTCTGGGGTCCTCGGTTTAATAAATTAAACTATTGAAAAACTATTGCCTCAAATTTACAAGAAGACCATTTATGGTTTCTCTAATTTAGTTCGCGAAAAAACATGAATTACTATTACTTGATTAGGAGGGGACTCGACTTAAACGTGTAAACTTATAAATAGGTTGACCCCAACTAACGCGTTTCAATTTTTTGGTATTGGTATGACAGGTGGCGAATTTGCAGGCTGAGCTCACTTACTTACAAGCTCATCTCGCGGCGCTGGAGCTTCCAACACCACTGCCGCAACCACTATTAGTACCACCTGCCACCCTATCTATATTCGACTTGCCAACAGCGCCACCATCTTATGATTTATCATCACAGTTTGATCCAATAATGACAATGCCGCCAAGGCGAATTGATCATCGTCTATTTGGTGCCACCAGAGGTCCGCCTGAGATATCAACATCAGCTAGAGGCGGAGATGGAGGTGGCGATCTTCAAGAACTGGCATGTGAACTACTGTACAGACGTGGCCCTCCAACAGTGTCATGCTCAGAAGCTTCATCTTTGCCAGCCCACTCTAAAGGAAACTGACAATGGTTATAGTTTTCCTGGCGATTGCTCTAGTTGAAAAGACAAGTGGTTGTGTCAAAATCCGTCAATACTCAAATTTAACTTAAATTTTTGCTGTCATATATAGCAGGCAAGTAGTTCTATGACTCTCGATTATTGTAATTTTTTTTTTTTGTTTAATTTACTCATTTGCAACACTAACTCAAGCATATGTTAGTTTAGACACGTCGAGGATTTTGTTTGTTTGAATTACTCATTACAAAAGGTATATCTCTTTTCATTAAGGAAAATAAATGATCTCATGTGAAAATATTAAAAACTCATAAAAAATTTAGAATATTATAGTGTTGAATATAACGGGAATCAAACCCCTTTGCTACGATCGGATGGATGGAGAATACAATACTTCAATGCAGAAACTTGCTGGGAGTTTTGTTACAGACTAGACTGACGAGACCCCAAATACCCTACATGGCGCCTAAACTTGGGGGTTGTGCTTCATGTCATAAGATTGAACCCATTTGACTAGGTTGACTCACATGAAAGAACTGAACCCACATACAAGGAAGAGGCTGCAGGGGGTATTGTAAGTGTTATACCCTAAGTCTAGTCAACTTGGGATATAAACACTTTAAATATATATAATCGATGTATATTAATGACAATATTTATTATTTAATTGATTTATNATATATATAATCAATGCATATTATATGGCAATATTTATTATTTAATTGAATTTATATTCTAATAAATTAAATAATAGAATCCGTAGATTCAAGTCTTGGTGATTTGTTAATCACAAGGAGTTGTGATTGTGAGATACAAATTACGTATGATTGAATCTTGAATAATTCGTGATCGAAGTGATAACGAGATACGGATATCGTTATTACAGATAGACCATCACGTGTGTCATTTTTACTTGTGAAGTAAGTAGTTGATCTCACAAGTTAAAGTGTTGTGACACTTGAATGAACACTTAGATATTTTGTTGTAGAACAAAACATTGGAGACACACTGGGAGATTCTACATGGATATCTATCTGAGTGTTAGTGGTTAATCTCTAACGTTCGGTAGTGGAATTGGTCATTTGACTTGAGGTCATCATAGTGCCTTATATGAGGATAGTCATACTTTGGTGATGTTGGATGTTGCTCTGCCAAGGGTCGCTAATACGGCATCGTTCGGGTATGTCAAGAATCATATGAAGGTTGTGAATGATCAATAGAGGATTCGTCACTCTTAGATAGTAAGAGATTATGATCTATATTTTATCCAGTTAAGTTGATAATGAAATCCTTGGTCAAGGTGAACTCATAAGTCGAAAAAAGGTTTTCGACTTACATCGACTTAACAGAAGGATAAAAGATATGATCGATAAATGAGATTGACACATATCCATATCTCATAATTGATCGGATCATATTGGCGAAATGATTATAGTTTCACGGTAAACGAATAAGTTTGGTTTGTCACACTACATGACATTTCCCATAACATGTATTACCCTGACACATTGCTAGATGTCAATCTGGGACGACGAATGTGAATTAGTGATAAATTACAAGGGATGTTTTAATTTATCGATTTTGATCAGATTAAAATAATAATTTACGTCGTTAGATATCGTGATTGGGAACCTAATAGGTCACACACACAAGAGAACCAGAAGAATGAGATTTACCAATTAATTAATTGACATATGTTGGATAATTAATTAATTGAGTTTCTTATTAATAGACCCGAATTAATTAATTTGATTAATTAATTCATGGACCAGACTTAATTAATTTGATTAATTAAATATTGAACCGGGTTAAGTTTAAGAGATGGGCCGAGCCCACTTGAGTTTATATTAATATGCTACTAGGGTTTGAAAATTGTAAGGATTTTTCATTATTCTTGCTAGCACAAGAAAAGAAACCCTAGTTGTCGTTCTTGTTCTCTGTGTGGATCACCATTGGAGGCTGGACAATTGGACAGCTTGAATTGCAGATCGTGATTATTGGAATTCGAGAATCAGTAAAGGAGTTTGCAGAATTCATCAGATGTACAATTCCTATCACAGTTTCTATCTAAACACAATGTAGATCCTTGGTGGGAATTGAAAATTGTTTACTTTCCGCTGCGTATGATTAAGTAAATTCCCAACATGTATAACAGGAGATCCTTCACACAATCTATGATATGTGATTGATGTGACAATTTGTTGTCACCCTAATCCAATCATCCAGGTCAAGTCTAAGTCTCGTGACAGGTTTATGGGCAACAAAATGATATTATCATCTAATGTCTGTGATTGATTGATGCATCTGATAAGATGCCCCAATTGTTTGGATGAGGTCGCGTGTCTCTTCATCCAATGACACTTATCATTTCCTACTACAAAAGTTCACACTTAGTGTTATTTCAAGATAATGTAAGTTTATACTCTCAATATTGCTCTCTTATTATTCTCTATATACACCCCCAAAGTCGACCCATTTCTACATTGGAAACTCGCATCTAAAACTCTCCTACACTCATACATTTATATCCTCAACTAACTTAACCGTTGGAGTGCACGCGATCAACTTCACCACTACCGGATGAAGCCACATGTGGCCAACAGTTTGTCGAAGTGTGAAGAAATCAGGTTTGCGTAGACGTGAGAAGCCTTGAGATCTGTTAGCTACATTGGATGTACAAAATTTGAGGTCAACAAACTTTCCTCTTTTAAGTGTTAGGTTCGTGAAAATTACATCTAGGTGAGTTTTGATTGTGAAAAATTACACATTTGGATCTTTATATTTGACGTTATTCTTGCGAAAATTGTAGGAGCAATCTCTATCATGTTCAAAATGTCTCAGGTAGGTTCATGACCTATTTTTTGTGCCAATTCATCTTAATTTAGGTTCATTAATAAAATGTGAATTGAAAATGAAATTTAACTGTATATAAATGATATATAAATTTTGATAAACATAGACTAAAATAGATGTTAAAATGTCTATTTTTGTATTTTTATTTTTGTTGAAAGGGGCCATGAGAACTCATTATGCCTCGAATAAAAAGCAAAACAATTGAAAGACAAACATAATTAGACAAGAAATGAAAAGACAACAATAGCTAGAAAATGAAAAGGAAAAAAATAATTTGTTCGGATGTTTTCGGCTCTGGGGTGGAGAGATTTTGATGGGAATAGTAGGGGTCGAGATGCACTAGGACAACGAGGAGAGACTAGCGGAGGTTGTGTGATGGTGGCCAGGGATCGTAGGGGCGGGAGGTGGACTCGTATAGGTGCATAGCTAGAGCTGAGACTAGGGTTCAGGATGTTGATGTAGGAGGAGATTGGGACCAGGCTTTGCATTTCTTTTCTTTTATTTCTCTTTTCATTTTGTTCACGTTTCATTACGAGTATGTCCGATGTAGATTTTTAACAAACGAAGTTGATAAAATTAGTTGATGAATTCCATGAAATATGTGATTAAAAATGGAAAAAAGTTGTAGATGGATTGAAATGTAGGGATAAAAGTGCAAATTAAAAGGACTACACAACTTGAAGAATGAGCAGAAAGTTCTACCCATGCTTGTCTCACCTTATTGTAAATGAGGAATAACTGAAAAAGAGATAAATTCGATTGTGTTTGATGTGAGAAGAGCTTGTATTTATGTGTATCAGTTGCAAAAAAAATAAAAATAAAGTAATTATCTATTCACACACACACAAAAAAAAAAAAAAAAAATTGTAATTACAATGGAAAATGAATTCCTAAATTTAATCAGAATGTTTTTGGTAAAGTCGCATGGCTAAATTTGTCGATAAC
The DNA here is from genome assembly GCA_903798255.1 of Fraxinus quadrangulata. Classification (NCBI taxonomy): domain Eukaryota; kingdom Viridiplantae; phylum Streptophyta; class Magnoliopsida; order Lamiales; family Oleaceae; genus Fraxinus; species Fraxinus quadrangulata. The sequence goes on along the minus strand of CAIGRB010084237.1, from coordinate 81,257 downwards.
TAGCGAAATTTTGATGTGTCTTTAACAAGAAATAGTGTCTATTGCAAATTTCATTGTAAATACTTTTAAAAAATTACCACTTTGGTGGAGAGAACGTCAAATATTTCTTAGCCTCCATTTGGAATGATTTATTGTTGGAATTAATTGATTATTGGATTGGGTTAAATCATTAAATAAGAATATGATATTTAATGATGTGGGCCATTGCAATTAATTTGGGTGAATTGGAAAAGTCTTCAATATAGGCCCATAAGTTGGTAAGCCCATTTTAAGCGTCTTATATATGGTAAGGAATCCCACATCGAAAGTTTACAAGAAAATAGACTTGTTTATATAGTGGGATGTGTGAATAAGTTATAATTTAATTAGTGATATACACCTTAGCTAACTTTGGCTAGCCAAAGGCTAGCAAACTAGCCACTACAAGAGTGGTGCTTCGCACCACTCGCGCCGCGCCACGCCCGGACCCGGACCCGACCACGG
>CAIGRB010084237.1:56694-70829 GCA_903798255.1 Fraxinus quadrangulata | reverse complement strand
TTCGACATTGGATATTCCCTTAGAAAAATTAATGAACTTTAACTGGCCTATCAAATAGAAGTGATAACTTCGAAACAAGATAAAGTTCAATAACTAACACGAAAAAGCACTTGATATGGAAACAAATGGGCTGATCATTGATGATAATACATTGTTATGTATTTTGTTCTCATATTGAATATCCTCCTCCGCCCCATTTGCTACCACGGCTCCACCATTTCCTTTTTCTAACCACTAACAAGCCAACTGGTTGCCTGCACTTCACGGTGGAGGAGCTCTTCTTCTGTCTTTGCTTTCGGCCACAAAACTCATCCTTGACAACCCTTTCTAGTACATGCATCAAACCATCCACCAAAACAAACATATCATTCTCAATGCCAATACTAAATCTTCTGCTTGTAAAGATTTCTTGTTCTTCTCTTCTGTTGGTTCTGTCTTTAAACCTGCTGAGGAAAAACACTGTTATAGAACTATTAAGAGTGTATTTGTCTTCTATTATTGAGAGAAAAATGGAGTAATGAATATATTTTTTAGAGAACGTGTGGTTGAAATTTAAAGTAATTTTATTGGTTTGTGTTTAGAATATTTTATTGGGTAAATGTGTGGTGGAAAATCTTACTGTAGCAAATAATGTTTTAAATTAATGGCAGACAAACATGGGCTAATATGCAAAGGAGAAGCAACACGTAACGATTAGGTTGAAGGGACATAAACTTGATCATCTAGCTAGCTTTTTTCCTCCATCAACTTCACAAACTTTTTCCCTGCTTTTTTCAACAAAACTTTGGAAGTTCTACATTTGTCAATATACCTATTCAAGATTTGAATTAAATAAATAAATTTGGTTTTTATTTCAACATGGATCATGACAAGAAAACAAAGAAAAATCGCAATTTAAGTCTCCTCTTCTATTTATAAAAATTGTGTATTGTCGGGAATTTGATGCAATAATTTCTAACGTGCACGTGAAGGATATGTTAAAGAGTACATTTAATAAATAAATAGGATTCTTGGTTCAAGGTGGTATTAGAATGACAAAGATTTTTGAGTTCAATCCTTGTCAAATAGAGAAAAATTTCGGCTCATAAGTGAAGGACGTGTTTCTTAGATATGGATAGAGAGCTATGATTTTCTCGAACGAACCGCACTCCTTCGATTACGTCAGGAGTCCATTGATGAAATAGGATTGGGAAATCTTGAGCACAATTCCTACAGGGGATAAATATGAGCGCAATTATTCATTTATGTATTGATAAGAACATTCACTTAATTAGTTCAACGTGGACCGAAACAAACAAAGGTTTTGAAATCAAATACCACCATTCATATATGAAAATAGTGCAAGCTCAGATTTTGATGCAATAACTTCTGATTTTGAGCTTCTCGCGAAGGACATGTTGCAAGAATAAATTTAAATAAATGAATGTATTGTTCAAAGTTCAAACAATACCTCTCCAAATTACCTCCCATAATCCCAATCAAGACAGAGGAATGGATGATCTGATCTTGTCCTGATCACCTGAATTTGTGCTTCAATTACAAACGTACCATTATCCAGAAACCTTTATGATAATCAAAGATAATTCATTTGTTGGGAGTAAAAGAAGTCCTACATCGGCTAGACATGGGTGGTATCCAAAAGCAAATTCGTGAGGGCTCAGGCCCAAAGCGAACAATATCATACAAATGTGGAGTTTGACAGGTCCTAACAAGTGGTATCAGAGCTCAGGGCCCAAAACTTAGCCTGAGGAACGTAGCGGAAAGCGTGGTGGAGGTCCCCTAATTAGCCTTGTGATCTGGCTAAAAATCATCAGGGTTTGAGGTGCCTTGTGTTGAAAGTCTTCTTGACATAAAAAATATGGGGGTCAGGCGGCGGGTCTCGTTTGATCGAGGGCGACGACAATAACGGCGGTACAAGATGATTGGCGGATGAATTATCGTTTAAGGGGAGGCCACAATGATGTTGTCCTTTGTTTTAGGGGAGGATTGTTGGGAGTAAAAGAAGTCCCACATCGGTTAGACATAGGAAATATGATGGGTTTATAAGTGTAGGACAATATTCCATTAATATGGTGCTTTTGGATAATATCCAAAAGCAAATTCGCGAGGGCCCAGACCCAAAGCGAACAATATCATACCAATGTGGAGTTTGGCTGGTCCTAATATCATTGAATTTTTCCCTTCACCAATCATGTTCTTTTTTCCAAAAATCGTGAATGTTGTCTGAATACTTAGATTTCTTGGGATCTTAATTCAACACAGAAATATTGAACTGTGTTAATTATCCCTCCTTGAAGCAATTTTTCGTGATCAGCCATACAAAGAAATAAAGAAAGACGGCTTGGGGAACTTGGCCTTTGCATTTGAATCGACACATACCCTTTGTAGCCACAAATTGAAAATTCATAGTTTTTAAGTTTTCTTATATTGATTTGCAAGAAATTTTTGCCTACAATCTTCATTTCAATTTCTAGTTGTTCCATCTTCATTTTCTTATACTCCAATTCTTCCACTTTTTCTTTCAGTTCTTTAATGTAAAATATAGCAGCTGATAGCAACGATGCTCAATCCATCTTTGACGCGTATGGAACCACAGACTGGAGTTCACAAAACGAATTCTTCAGCATCTCTCTTCTTTGCCTCTCCACGTCCACATTGTTTATTAATGGCACGTTAGGACGGACAACACTAGGATTTCTCCCCCTCTTCTTGGGAGTTTTAAATTGGCAGTCTGAATCTGAATTATTGGTATTAGGAAGTGCTCCCATAATCTTCTGTTGGGCATCTTCTTGAATGTCCGTAGTACATCAATATAATTAGAAATGATACCAAGTTTTGAGTAATGTTGTGAAACCAACCCTATACCATAGAGATCTGATTCAAACAAGCACTTGTTGAACCAAAGCTCCAGTTTTGAGTGATGATAAAATTTGATTCAAGTTCAACAACTCCAATTGAAGTGCTATGTGCCTCTAACTCTTTCACAACTTGGAACCCAAGTTGATTGGTGTTGTGTTTTTTCTATCGCAAGTATACGATATCGTAACAAGCAGTATAGTGAACCTTTGGGTCTAGATATCGTTCCCACAAGAACTATACTTCAGGACTTAATCTAATTTTTCTAACTCATATTTGATAAAAGCAAGAAAAGAATTATGATAATTGTGATTATTTTTTTAACTACTTTTAACTACTTGAAAATATCAAAATTTTGCAAACGGTTGATTGAAGATTCAAATATGGGATAATTATCATGGCATAATATTTCATCTATTAATTACCTTAATTCTTAATTAAAATTTATAACCTAAAGTAGCGTTCGATCGAATTCTTCTATTATATTTAATCTACACATCTCGAGTTCTCATTGAACATATTTAACTAATTCAATTACAGATCTCTATGTGAATCAACTTTAGTTAAACGAAACATTAGTTCTAAGAATTCATATTATGACCGCAATAATTAGTATATGTATTTCTACACGTTATACTAATTTATCGAATTTTATTATATGGTTTAAATCTCAAACTCACCTCTCGATTCGTAAGAAACTCACATAATCATCAAATTAGTGATCAATTTGTTAGGTTTTTAGTGTTGACGATTCTGTAGATAAAATGACTGATTTGTAACCTATTGTAAAAGTTAAGGACCTATGGTGCAATTTGTATAAATTGGGTTATGAGGTCTGGGTTCAAGCATGAAAAGAGGAAAAACACGGCGCCGTATTATCGCTGACCTATCGCCTAGACACTGCTCAAGCGATCAAAACAGAATGGCTATCGCTCGCTTATCGTCCGACTCTCGCTCGAGTGAGAGGTCGTCGCTCGCCTGTCGCTGAGGTTTTGCTCGAGCGACAGGTTGTTTAGAAAAATCCTAATTCGTGATTTTAAACAAATTTTTCTGGCCCATTCAACCTAATTTCCTCCTCCTATAAATACTCAAGTCATTGGACGAATTTTGGTGTGATTGTTCATTATATTACTTCTTCTCATCATCCTTTGAAAATCCAAGATATTCTTACATTGATTCTATCCCTTGATTCTTGAGATCATACAATCACATATTGGAAAAAACATCAATTCCTTAAACCGAAACACCACCTACTTCTTATTGGTCATAATATATTTTCTCAGTTGGATTTCAGAAGTTTCTAGAGGTTTGACTACAAGCGCAGGAAAAAGAACAGGAATAGGTGATTCCTGAGTATCCACTTGGAAGAGACGTGTGCAGAAGAACGTGAGACTGCTACAGTATATCTTGGTAGACGATTGTGAATCTATAAGTACAGCTGAACTTGGAAGCTATAGAAGGTAGATCGGGAGATCTAGCAGGTGGCTAGACAGTATTTACGGTAACAGATTACAAGGCTGGAATGAGCAGCAGATCTTGGAGTTGTAAAGTTTACAACACCTAGTGGAACTAGTTTGGAATTGAACTGTAACCCACATCTTCTATAGTGGAGATAACTGGCTTGGTCCCAGAGTTTTTACCCAGTTGGATTTCTCCGTCATCATATCGGTGTTCATTGTTTATTGCTTTTCATATTACAACTGCGGTATTCAAACTTATGATTAAAATTGAATTATATGCTTAATCATCTAGAAAAGAATTAAAAAGTGACTTGTTGCTATTTAATTCGTTAGTATTTTTAAATTCCGCATATTACACCTATTCACCCTCATCTAGGTGTTGTTAGGGTCGAACTTATGTTTCTCAATTGGTATTAGAGCTTAATTTCGTGTTCTGATCTTACTATCTAAATGAGTACTTCGTTGTCTGTCCCACCTTATTTTGATAGCATTAATTATGCATATGTTTTATTTTTATTGTGTTTTTTTTTTGTGCTTGGTGCATTCATGCTTTAAAATAAAAATGTTGAAAATTTCTTACAGCGTATATGACATTCTTAAACTTGTATGTTGTGATCATATATGGATATAATTGATAAGTTGTAACATAGTTTCCATTACTTGCTTAGGTTATTGTGGAATACTTAGTATATGTGTCTTTATATACCATCTACAATGCACACACTATGATATTGTTAGTGTGACTCTACCACGTGTGTGAGATTTGGGATGACAGTCACATGTTAGTAAGCTGACTTTGAACATGAATTGACTATATTTATTATACCTAAGCTCAAAGTTATCCCCGATAATAAAAAGTTCAATATCTTATATTTTTCTTTGGAGCCTATTTGACTCGAGCAATTAAGTTTGCGGAATTTCTCATAACCCGATGCCTATGGTCAACTAACTTAGGTTAACCAGCCTAAAGTTCGCTACATGATTCATTTTAGTTACTTAATGGAGAGGAGCCTGCACTTAAGATTTGAAAAATAATTACGAGCTTCAACGTTCTGAAAAATATATGCAATAAGTCAGAGGGAGAAAAGAAAAATTCAATATACAATGAGTTTTTATTTAAAGGTCCTAATGCACTATAAATGGTTTGACTTTCAAAAGTAGAGGAATATACTTATTGACAGTGATGTTTAGCATGTCATTTCTTACAAAATTAAGGTTTGGAGTCCTATTTACAAATGATTAGTGACACTTTACACACATGTGTCACTTATATAATTTACTCAATGTTAACTTGAACTGAGTATGTGGGAAGGTTTACCGTACATTGATTATACTTATGCATACTAACGACTGCATTTTTTATTAATTATATGTTAATGTTACAAATTTTTTTATCCCTTCGTCATTTGTGATAAAAGGGGGATGGAGAATAAACAAAGGGAGAGCATTGAATGATTGCATTTTTGCATGTTATGTTTAGGGGTCGTTGGGGGAAGAGATATAGATACATTTTTCCTACTGCATATAAACATTTAGAGTTTGCAGTAAGGGGGAGAATNTTTACTCCATGCTAACTTGAACTAAGTATGTAGGAATGTTTACTGTACATTGCTTATACTTGTGCATGCTAACAACAATATTTTTTAGTTATTGTATGTTAAGTTTTTTCTCGGTCCCTTCATCATTTGAGACAAAAAGGAGGAGAGAGTATTTACACATAAGGTGAAAGCTTGAGATTGAAATTGTCATTTTCTGTTTAAGGATAGTTGGGGAGAGATATAGATACATTTTGCATGATGCATAAATATGTTGAGAGTTTATAGTAAGGTGGAGAATTGGCATTGCATTGCATTCCATATCATAATGCATAAGCCGTTTGAGTTTTGATATTTTGTGATGTTAATGTTTCGGTTGGTGTTTTGATTAACATTAATGTTACATCTCAAACTAGCATGCTTATTTGTGTTTATGAGTTATTGATTTCCTGTATCACGTATTTTTACACTGGATATTGAGTTCTGAATTTGAGGAAACAAGTTCAACAAGAAATGCAAAAGTCATCAGTTTGATGAAGTTTGGGTAGTTTAGATTTTGCTTTTAGTTTTTTCTTGACTTATTTTATAGTTTTCTCACAAAATACCAAAATGAGAGTTTGTTAAGTTTTTAGTGTTGGCGATTCTGTAGACAAAAAGACTATTTGTAACATATTGTAAAAGCTAAGGACATAGGGTATAATTTGTATAAACTGGGTAATGAGGTCTAGGGTTCAAGCATGAAAAGAGGAGAAACACGGTGCCACATTATCACTGGTCTATCGTCTGGACACTGATCGAGCGATCAAAACGGAATGGCTATCACTCGCTTGTCACCCGACTCTCACTCGAGCGAGATGTCGTCGCTCGCCTGTCGCCGAGGTTTTGCTCGAGCGACAAGTTGTTTCAAAAAATCCTAATTTGCTATTTTAAACAGATTTTTTTAGCTCATTCAACTTAATTTCCCCTCCTATAAATACCAAGCCATTGGACGAATTTTGGTGTGGTTGTTCATTATATTACTTATTCCCATCATCCTTTGAAGATCCAAGATATTCTTACATTGATTCTATCTTTTGATTCTTGAGATCATACAACTACCTGTTGGGAAAAACATCAATTCCTTAAATCGAAATACCACTTACTTCTTATTGGTCATAAGAAGGTAATTTCTCAGTTGGATTTCAGAAGTTTCTAGAGGTTGGACTATAAGCCCAAGAAAAAGAACATGAATAGGTGATTCCTGGGTATCCACTTGGAAGAGGAGTGTACAGAAGAACGTGAGACTGCTACAGCATATCTTGGTAGAAGATTGTGAATCTGTAAGTATAGCAGAATTTGGAAGTTACATGAGGTAGATCGGGAGATCTAGTAGGTTGGTTAGACAATATCTACGGTAGCAGATCGCAAGACTGGAATTAGCAGCAGATCTTGGAGTTGTAGGGTTTATAACAACTAGTAGAACTAGTTTGGAATTGAACTGTAACCCACATTATCTATTGTGGAGATAAATGACTTGGTCCCGAAGTTTTTATTAGTTAGGTTTCTCTGTCATCGTATCAGTGATCATTATTTATTGCTTATCATATTACATTCTAGAGGAATAGCAGATATTGGAGTTACAGGGTTTACAACTGCTAGTGGAACTAGTTTAGAATTAAACTGTAACACACATTGTCTATAGTGGAGGTAACTGACTTGGTCCCAGAGTTTTTACCCAGTTGGGTTTCTCCATCATCATATCGATGTTCATTATTTATTGTTTTTCATATTACAAGTATTCAAACTTAGGACTAAAATTGAATTGTATACTTAATCATCTAGAAAAAAATTAAAAATTAACTTGTTGCTATTTAATTCGTTATTATTTTTAAATTTCGCATACTACGCATATTCACCCCCCTCTAGGTATTGTTAGGGTCGAACTTGCATTTCTCACAATTAATTTCATGCATTAAACTCGTAGTAAAACCAACATATATGAGAATAAATCACAAAAATCTTGAATAGAAAAATAAAGGATCATAAGTCGACTACATTTTTTGCCCTAATATGAAAATTAATTATTCATAATGTAAAAATAAATACAAGAAATTATCTTTGAATACATTACCGAATTATTTGAATAAGTCCTCCTCTGCAACCTTGTTTTCTGGGGTGTGTGTGTGTACATATACACACACTGAAATATTAAAAAGAGAAATTAGTCATATAGAAGAAGTAGATACTAGTTCTAATTTAGAAAACAGAGTTAGAATACTAGAAAAGGAAAAGTCAAAAGATACTAGACAAGATTTAGATAATATAATAAATAAACTAGAAAAACTAGATTTAGGTAAAATTAAAGAGACAAGTAAATTTAGGAAAACTAAGTGGATTTATACATAATGGATAAAGAAAAACAAATTGTAGCTAGTAGTAATAGAGTAATTCGTAATCCTTTACTAAGAACGTTAAATAGAAAAACAGAATCCGAAATAAGATTAGAATCCCTAATAAATATAGAAGAACAGATAGAGACTTTTAAAAAAAAAATTAAAATTAGTAAAAGCTTTAGACATATATAAAAAATGGAATATGTTTAGTAAGTCTTTAATATATCAGCATTATGGTGAAAGATATGTTTCTCGTACACATGAAGAACTATGTATATCCTTCAATCTAATAGAAAAAGAATCCTATAAAGAAATTGTTAATAAAAATCTTCAACAAACTCATTTAGGATTAATAATGATAGGAGTAAAAGGACTTCATAGAGAAAATTTAGGAGCTAAAGTACTGATATGTTTATATGATAATAGATTTACAGACATAGAACGAGGATTATTAGGAAGTATATAATTAGACATGAATAATAAATGCGGAATGGTATATTTTACCCCTGATTATTTAGCTAGAACTAAATTTTTTTTACAAAGACATTAAAATAAGAATAAAAACTAAAGGATATCAAATGAAAAGAAATGAAGAAAATTTATTAATTTGTACAGGATTCGTATGGAGATTTAGTGAAAATAGTACTACCAACTCCAAATTAGAGAATAATCAAATAATTACATTATTAGGACAAAAAGGTATAAAGGCTATCCGAGCAAAAAAAATTCCTCAGAAACAAATGCATGATTAGATTGGAATTTAGGAAACTTTTTAGAAAAATCAATATTAGTACCAGAAGATAATATTATGTATAAAAATAGTAATGGAACTTTAAGTATTAGATTTGAAAATTATAATTATCAAGCAGAATAGACAAAAAATAATGATGAAGATGATGAAGGAGAATGTGGATACTTTGAAATAGAAGACTATGAAAGTGAAGGTGAGGTCAATGTTTTAGATGAAAATAGCGAAAAAGATGAAAGTGAAGATGAAGATGAAAAAGAATTTGGGTATATAGATATGGAATTATAGAAATCTTAGAAAATTTAGAGAAATAGAAATTAGAATGTTAACAGAAAAAGACCAACAAAATATAGAAACTAAGATGGGAGAAAGTAGTGAAGGTAATAAAAGAATTAAGATTGAAACTGACGAACAATTTGGAAAAAGAAAAGAACCTATAAATATGGAATATGATATAGGAGGAAAATACCATTTTCCCCCTGCTAGAGAATATGAATGGAAAGATAGAAGATACAAAAGTCTAGGAAAAAGATAGACAGAAGAAGGATGTAGTCTATCATTAGCAAATGATAGAGGATTAATTTTAGAATTAAATAATCGTAAACCTCAAGACATACCTAGTACTATAATTAAATGGGAAAATTCTGCAATAAGAGGTTATAATAGTGTACCTATAGTACTGACCATAGAAGAAATGTGGGTTTATTTAGAAACTTACTTAGGAAAGACAGCGTTGGACATATATGTTACAGCTAAGAGATTAAAATCAGATGAAATTACGTTAAGAATGGCTGGAGGAGATAATCCTAGAAATTTTTCTAGTTTTATTAGAGAATTAATTATAGGATCCGATCCTAGTAAAGACAACATTTATGAACAAAATAAAGCTCTAGAAGATTTAGAAAAATTAAGCATTAGTAATATGAAATATATACAACCATTTTTATTAGACTTTGAAAGATTAGAGTACAACGGAGTTAGCATTAGATGTACCCATACTTGGAAGATTATATAGAAAAATACCACCTCTATGGAATGATAAAATTAGAAAAGATTTAGAATCAAGACAAATAAGAGAAGTAACTATTAGTGCTACCATAAAATTTATAACACACAAATTAAAAGAATATTGTATAGAAGAAGTAGCTAGAAAACAAATAAAAAAAATTAAATTATTCTTTTTGCTCAGAGTTATATACACCACAGACCTATGATTATATGAAAAGAGAGAGAAAAAACTATATAAAAAGGATAAAAAGCATAAATATAGAAGACAATACCAAAGTAAAATGAAATATAATATTAGACCCAGAAGGACATATTATAAGAATAAAAGATCCAATTATAATAGATACGTCAGAAAGCCAAAAACTAAAAAAATTGTAAATATTTTATTTGTGGAGATCCTAGACATTTTGCTAATAAATGTCCCAATAAAAATAAAGAAAGTATAGCTAAATCTATGATAATTGAAGATATACAGTGTAACATTATAGAATTATATGATAATGAATCTTGTAGTTCGATATATAGTATTTACACAGATGATGAATTAGACAATTTAGAAATTATGGATAGTTCTGAAGATAGTTATAGCAGTTTAGAAAAACTAGATTTTTCAATACTTGATGTAAAAATGATGAATATAAAAAAAGAATGTGCCCATGAATGGATTAGAGGACAAGGATCAATGATGGATAAATGTAAAACCTGTAAAATATACCCAGGGCATAAAAATAGAAATCAATATAAAAATTGTTTAGAAATTCAATGTAATAAATGTTTAGGAATTCAAAAAGAAGTCTATAATAAACCCACAAATTATAACGAAAACATAGAAAGATTAGAAAATAAAATAAAGATTACAAATAATAGAATAGATAAAATATATGAAAATATAGGAGAAATACAATATAGGATTAAAAAATTTAGAAACAAAAGGAAAGCAGTATGTAGAAAGTTGCACCGAAAATAATTATTTAGAAACAAAAAAATCAAGAAGAAATAATTTGTCAAATATCTAGAATAAAGCCAAATAAAAGTCTCAGAATACCTATAGAAGTACAAATAAATAAAATGATAAACCTAAATTTAATAGCTTTAATAGACACGTAATGTACATTTAATATAATTAGGAAAGACTTAGTTCCAGAAGATTATAAAAAAAAAATTAAATATGAATTAAGAGGAAGTCAAATGGATGGTAGTAAAATGGGATTTGAAGAAAGACTTTTTGATGATTGTAAAGTTAAATTCCAAGAAAAACAGTATTGTCTAACGACAACATTAGTAAGCGAATTAATAAAAGATGAATTTGTTATAGGAATAAAATTCTTACTAAGTAGAAATGGAAGTTTAAAAATCACTCCTGATATTATTATTTTTGGAAAAGAGACTTCTATTATTAATACTATAGAATCATCAGAAATGCGAGCGAAGCGTGGTGGATCCCTACAGATTGAAGAATTATTAGATTTAAAAGTAATAAGACCTTCTAACAGTCAACATAGATCAGCAGCTTTTTATGGTTAGAAATCATAGTGAAATTAAAAGAGAAAAAACGAGAATGGTTATAAATTACAAACGACTAAATGATAATACTATAGTAGATGGGTATAAAATACCAGATAAAGAATGCTAATAAATAAAATACAAAATAGTAAAGTATTTTCAAAATTTGATTGTAAATCTGAATTTTGGCAAATAAAAATGGCAAAAGATTATATTCATTGGACAACTTTTACTACACCACTAGGACATTTTGACTGGTTAGTTATGCATTTTGAATTAAAGAATGCACCTTCTATTTTTTAAAGAAATATGGATAGTATATTTAATTCCTTTTCATTTATTTGTGTATATATAGATGATATCTTTGTACATAATAAAAATCACAAAGAACATATGAAACATTTAGAAATAGTTTTAAATAAATTTATAGAAAATGATTTAATTATAAGTAAGAAGAAAATTGAAATAAATAAACAAAAAAATGAGTTTTTAGGAATAATTTTAGGAGAAGGAAAAATTCAATCGCAACTACATATAGTATAAACAATTTTACAGTTTCGAAACAAACTAGAAGAAACTAAAAAATTAAAAGTATTTTTAGGAATTTTAAATCATGCTAGACATTTTATTAAATATTTCGAAAAAAATGTAGGACCATTATATAGTAAGATATCAAGTAAAAGATAGAAACATTTTAATCAGTCAGATATAAAATTAGTTAGAAAAATAAAAGAAGAAGTTAAAAATTTACCACCATTAGATTATCATTAGATAGTGAATATAAGATAATAGAAACAAATGGATGTGAACTTGGATGGGGATGAATTTTATATTCCAAACCAAATAAATACATTGATAAAAAGAAGAAAAGATTTGTAGATATGCTAGCGGAAAATATAAGATAAAAGGAAAATATTTGACTAGTTTAGATTATGAAATAATGAAAGTTTCAAATTACTTTTAAACACCAAATTCACAATTAGAACATATTGTGAGGCCATAGTAAAATTTATTAAAAAGACAAATTTTGATAAAATAAGGCATAAACGATGGTTAAAATTATATGAATTATTAAACAACTATAAAATTAATATAGAACATATAGACGGATATTGGCTGATAATTTACGTAGACAAGTTATTAATTTTTTAACTCATTATAATGCTGATGGATCAGAGGATGATGAACTAAGAGTGGCCCCACAAGGATCTAATCTTCGATTTAGAAAAAATAATTTAAAAAGACTATTAGAAAGTGAGCGTTGTCTACTAGATAATTTCTAGATGGCACGTGACTCTAAGCAAAAATTAGACAGCATTAATATTTTAGCTAATCATTTTAGACAAATTCATAATCAAGTAAAAAGCAAAAATTTTAGTTTCTTTGCAGTAGTTAAAGGTAGAAAGTCTCGTATATATAATTATTGGCCAGAAGTATTGTAACAAGTAGAAAGATTTTCAGATCAATTTTTCAAAGGATTTTACACATTAGAAGAAGCTTTAAATTTTTGTAGAGAAATGATAGGATTTAACTTTTATGTATCTGAAAGAGTGAGACAGGCCATGCAACCCTCTAATTCTCAAGCCATATCTTCATCTTCAATACAACTTTGTGATAATTGTGAAACTATGACCAAAGTTGTTAGAAATCTAAATCTTAGAAAACAATCATTAGAAGAAAGATTATAGATTCTTGAAGATGAAATTTCGTCATCCCAACAGATTATTAGTAAATATCAACATGAAATTCTTCAGCTACATGACAGTTTAGAAAAATTAAGTTCTAAAGATGTTGTTGAAAGATCTATTTCTAAAGATATTGTATCTACAAATAGAAATTATTCTAATAAAATAGAAAGACTTATTGAACTAACAAATTCTATAGCCAGATGAATAGTCTTCGAAGGACAATTATCATACCAAATAGATAGGGCTATTTTAGAAAAAATCTCACTGGTGTAAAGAGACAATAAATTTATTAATTGCATACCATACACCTGCAAAGTGCAAACAATAATTATTTTATAAAGTTGAAAAGACGTGATATATCAACGTCTATAAGTACAAGCATTATTCACACAAAAAAAATAGAGAAAAAGAATAATAGCATAGCACACTATAACACTCACTCTCAAATAGAGAAAAAGAAAAACAGCCTTGCAAATTCAGTTCTTGTAAATTTGAAGATCTCATAAATAAAAAATAAGTTTTTTTAAACTTTCTCTTGTTCGTAATTTTCATTTAATGTATTTTATTTTCGGGCAAGGCCTAAAAGGAGAAGTACCAAGTAAGTAATTAATTTATTCAAAAGTATTAGATTATATTTTTCAAATAATTTTAACCTCTTAACCTTTATTCTGAATTTCATGACTAAAAAGATAAGTTAAGTTGACTACTCTCCTCAGTAAGTAAATTTGTTCAAACATGACGAAACAAAAACTACAATTCGTTTTTGCAGCTGCAATTGTTGACTTCAAACAAAAACTACAATTCGTTCTTTGCCTCTCTTTTTTCTTTGTTTTCGGTGCGTGTATGTATATATTTCTCTCAGCCTCCCTTTTTTTTTTTGTATAAATATATATATTGTCCCCTCAGCCCCTTTTTTTGACTTCCCCAAGCACAGCACTCCAGTCTCACTGCCTCTCCTCTCTTTT
>CAIGRB010084237.1:16318-51085 GCA_903798255.1 Fraxinus quadrangulata | reverse complement strand
AATTAGACCCCGAAAAAAATCATTTATTTAATTAAACTCATCTTTGACTTTGACCTTGATATAAATGGATGAGGTGTAACACTGTCGAATGCCATAAAAGGTTTAGCTTGTCCCTCATTCGACATTAATCGAATTTCAGATGGTTAAAGCCAGTTCCTATAATTAATTTTTTTATTATGAACCGTAATATAAAAAAATCTGAAAATCTTGCAGGTGAACAATGCAGGTATTGTTGGAATAAGTGTAGAGGGAGATGTTTTAGTTGTTAAAGAGATAATTGAGGCAGATGTAGTTTCAATTCCTGGTGATACCAAGGTTGGTCTTTGACTCTTTGTACTATATGTATTTATTTCATCATTTTAATGAAAATTTCAGGTGACGTTGAATACTCCTAGTTGAGAATAAGATGTTTACTACTAATGACACTTTTAGACATACCGGAAATGTTTGGTGCCTAATACAAGACGATCAGACATTATAATTGACTAAATTTTAACTTATTTTTGTTTCTTAATATTGTTGAGTGCTATAGGAGTCAGTTTACTGAACAAGTCACTTATTCATATATTAAGAAGTCTGTATGCAAGGAGATATATCACCTTTTCATAGAATATGGCAATCACTTCAGTTTACAGTCCTTTTCGAGTTTTTGATTCAAAATGTTAACATGTTTTCATAGAAACTAGAATGTTTGGAGGAAGTAAATGAGGATGTTATAATGGATGCATGTTTTCAAGACAGGATCATTGCAATAACAGATTTTATTTCTTCAACAATGCAGCCACAAGAAGCTAATATCACGGCAAATGGAAAATTTGTTCAGACATATGAATGGGCAGAACAATGTTTGCAAACTAACTATTATGGTACAAAGAGAATGATTGAAGCATTTATTCCACTCTTAAGGTTGTCTGATACACCAACGATTGTGAATGTGTCTTCTCTCATGAGCATATTGAAGGTAAAATTTATTTACTTTTGTGGGAAAAAAAAATCATGAGATGACCAAAATAGTAAAGAAAATGAAAAATAACCGCATTTTAAAAAATTTCTATAATGTGAATTTACTTTAGGGTGAGCCAACCTAAGATAATTTAGGGGATTATAAGAACTGGATTTTTGGAATGGAACACAACTCTTCAAGAACCTGACATATGCTATTTCTCATGATCCCACATCCAGTTTCAGTCCAATAAATGGGCAAAAGAAGTGCTAAGCAATGCAGAGGAACTCACAGAAGATAAAGTGAATAATGTGCTCAACAAGTTTCTTCAAGACTTCAAAGAAAACTCATTAAAAGTCAATGACTGGCCGGAACATGTACCTGCATACAGATTGTCGAAGTCAGCCATTAATGCCTATACAAGGATTATGGCCAAGAAATACCCTAATTTCTACATCAACTGTGTGTGTCCTGGATATGTGAAAACTGATATGAATGCCAATACTGGTCCATTGTCTATTGAAGAAGGTGCACATAGTTTGTTGAAACTGGCAATGCTGTCGGATGGGGGGGCCACGCCCGCATCTGGACTGTTCTTTTACCGACAGAATGTATCGGCCTTCTAATAATTTGGTCCTTACAAATATTATATTTCTCAAATAACTGTATGGGGTTTGAATTGAATAAAGATTTATGTATTTATTATATTGATAATGGGTTTTCTTCTTAAATCCATTGAAGGACGTGTTAATTTGAGGTTTCTTTGTGAGGAAATCAAAACTGGAGTTTGAAGTCGTTTTTTTATGTTCCATTGCAAATTTTAACTAATTAATCTCAAAAGTGTTAGTCTATTTCTTGTGCACTAACTTGTATCAAAAGGTTGGTATGTATAGTATATTTCACGTGTCAAATTCTTATAATGGGCTTGTCCTTTTTCTATGGAGGGTTAACTACCACCTAGGCTTGACGAGTTTCGGCACTCCGATACCTTTTTAGTGAAATTTCAGTAAACAATCTCCAAAGCCTCAATAATCAGATTTCAGACTTCGAGCTGACCATTTAGCTTGAGAAAAATTGACTACTCACCCATTCAATTGCTTGTCATCAACTTGGTCTAGGACAAAGATGCCAAGCTTGATCATTCTAACCAGAGTTATCCACTTCACACGTCTACCTAATCTTTTAATAAGTATTTAGACAATTGCATGCAAATATTAGCTTATAAGTTAAATAAATATATAGCAATAATTCTAGCAAGTGTACAACTTATGAGCATCTCATCAAGTTGGTCCCCAACTTCTATTTAAAGCATTTTAAATTCTCAGCCTTTTCCGGTTCTAATACTTTTGACCATAATGAACTGTTAAAAAGTATGCGATTCCCAGGGCTTGCCAGCTCGGTGTTGCCCCAGCTCTCCCCTCCCCTTGAGACGGGCAATTTAGGAGGACTAGTCGAAGGAAATTTTTTATTTTTATTTTGTCTTTCATTTATTTTCAGTCGAAGTTTCAAATTTTGCAAAATACAATACTTAGGCTCCAGTTCGATTTTTCAAGGACTATAGTTTTCCTACGGTTTCAAATCTGCCTCATATGTTCCCGTTGGCACACCCCAGGTACCCGGACTTCTTTATGCTCTATTTTCCTTCAAAAATATCTAAAAATATTAGAAAGGAGAAAAGGGGAAAAAAGATTAATTAACTCTTGAACAAATATATTTCAGAATATATATTTTGTTTAAACAAAATTACACAGCATTTTTAACAAGCTTAATAAGAATTCATCTAAACTCATAAACAGAGAGAAACCCTAAACTGATATATATATTAACGTGTGTACTTACGACATTTTTGGTAAAGAGGATTTGTCAGGTATTGACAGCATTAAGGAACAAAAATAAGCTAACACCTTATTTATTATAGTGTCTTTGTCCTACCTAGTATTGTATAACTAACATGCTCTTACGAATGTTTTTCTGCTTTATCAGCTTCTTCTGGTTCAGTGTCTGCCACGGCCTCCTTTGGAAGCTCCTCCTCCGTTGCCTCCGCCCCTACCTCAATGTCGACATCGACAGCATCCGCATTACTGCCACTTCTCTTATGAGCAGATTTGATGTGCTGGTAGTTTCCTTTCTCCATGAAGAGCTGCTGGAAATGATGCTTGCAGTATAGAATTCCATCAAGAGCAGCATATGATGAATGTGTAAGTGGACAGCCACCATGAGCACACTTGAAGCATGACTTGTGGTATGATTCTCCCTCCATTGCCATCTGTTTGGTATGTGCAATTTCAAGTAAAAATGGTTAGAAAATAAAATTTGTAGATACTGGAATTTATCTTTGTCAATTTCATGAGTATGTATTCGTGGTCGTGCGGACATGGGAGGGCGCTCGTGCATGTTGTATGTTACAAGCTATGTGTAACAGTAGAGTAAAACTTTATCTAATAGCCTAAGTTATAATATGTATCTTGAGTACGTAATCAACGTCACAAACCTTTTCAAGTGGGTACACGATTTTGTTACAAGCAGCACATTTATCTTGGGTTCCAGAGAACATGGTCGAGACCTTGCTTGGTGCCCTTGTCTACATAAATAACGAATAATACTCACAAAAAAGGTTAGGTTGACTTTATTTGTCGAATATGAAATAATATTTGGGAATTGTTTATAATCATTTTAAATTATAAATAAAAATTAGTGGTAGATAAGTAAGTACTACTTATGAATTCACGATATATATGAATAAAAAGTGATTTCACTGACTATAAACAAGAGGTAAACAAGGTCCGAATTTTTTTATTGACAGCCAAAAGGAAAATGAACTAGATTTCTCGAGTAGTAAAACTTGAAAATTAGGTTTTGAAAATAGCTAACAAATCATTTTTCAATAGAAATTAATTCATGAACATACCAGTGAATTTTCCCTCTCATGCTTTGCTGCTTAACAATAATCCAACAACAAAAAGAACAATTAGCAAAAATAGTAAAATTAATAGTAAGAAAGTCATATATAATTTAGTGATTATTAGGGTTACTCACAAGTTTGAAAATTTTTGCTAAAATTTCCAGATTCCTTGAAAAGTTGTTCAAAATGTGGCTTGCAATATAGAACCCCATCCATGGAGGAGTAGTTGCTCATCTACAAAATCAATATTCAACACCCAAAATTACTTGGATTCTTGAAATAAAAACAATAACAACGTTTTGATTTCAATTTTCATAACCCAATAATTTACTGGTGAATCCCATAAAAGGTATCGTTAAAATTAATTATTGGTTTTGACTTAATTTTTTATCAACTTTTTAGTTAAATCAAATGAAAGCAAAATTTTGCATAAAGATCTCCAAAAGATTTTTTTTTCCCTTCACCAAAGCTCCAAACTTTATCTTGTTATTTAAAAAAAAAAAAGGTTAACACTAAATGTATATCTATATGAAACGTAATTTTGTCAAATTTTGAAATTATTTTGCTAGAAATTAAGATCTTCGAAAGCTGATGAAATATTGGATCCAAAGCTAGCTCCCATTAAAGCTTACACAGAACTAATATAAACTATAGTTTACGAAAATTTAATTGATAGAAAAACATATAAACTGCAAACAAAAAATAACGTTACATGACGATCATTGTTAAAAATGACTTTTCTTTGAACCTGAATCGAAAACATTTAAAGGGGGGTGAAGAGAGAATATATATATATATACCACAAGAGTTCCTTTGCAATGGCTGCATTTGAAGCATGATTTATGATAAGTCGTTCCATCAGCAGACAACAAATCAACAAAATAAACAGTCTTGTCACAAGCCTTGCATTTATCCAAAGTTCCTGTGAACGTAGACATTCTTAATTTTCTCGAAACTGAATTTTGGAGGATGAAAACAGAAACATTAGACAAGGTAAAATTCTGTTATTTTTTGTTTTGTCAAAATGAAACTGATGTTATATCAGCAAACAATGGGATTTCTGTGTATAGCTACGGAGGACACGTGATTGGAGATCCCATTTTTATGAGAAGATATAATTTTTGAAATGTGGATGTAATGTGCTTCAAGGAGAATGAAAATAGGCTATTTTTTCGAGTCATTCCCATGAAAAGTTGAAAAACAATGGGAAAAAAAGTCTTATGTATTTCTATTTTTTGTGTCGATTGATTTAGGTTTAGATTACATGTCAACAAAAGAATCAAGTAAGTTGGGGGACCCATTAAATGTGTTAATACACAATAGCGGGATTTGTAGCTTATAAGTCAAATAAGTTATGAATTTCCAATGTAGTATCCTTTGACAAATTTATAAATGAT
Organism: Fraxinus quadrangulata; assembly: GCA_903798255.1. Taxonomy (NCBI): domain Eukaryota; kingdom Viridiplantae; phylum Streptophyta; class Magnoliopsida; order Lamiales; family Oleaceae; genus Fraxinus; species Fraxinus quadrangulata. The sequence continues at coordinate 45,843 of CAIGRB010084237.1, read as the reverse complement.
TTATAAAGAGGAATAGTGGTTGATTTCACGGATGGTGTGGATAATAATGGTAGAGGTTATGAATATGTTTTTGAAATTAATGTTTAATTTTGACTGAATTTATAAAGTATTTATAAATTTGTATCTAAATTGGAAGCTTACCAGTCTTATAAGCTGCGAGACCACAATTGTAAGTTTTTTTTTTTTTTGTCAAAAGATGCTCTAATTAGTTTTACTGTAGTGTACAAATAGTATTTCCTACAAAGTTGTTGTCAATGAAGATGGAAGTTTGGAGGTGAATGTAGCGTTTTGTAGCACTAGGAGTAGTTAAAATTCGACAAAACACCTTCACCCCCATCGGGGTGCCTATATGCCAAGTTTTCTAAATCAACGCCTCATCTAATCAACAATCATGCTACATTGTCAGAAATTTTTGCTCATTTTCTTGACATAATGTCATATGACATTTTATCATTATTTTTTGTACTCGATTATCTGCTGCCAACACTGCATCTATCAAATAGGTGACAAAATTTTCAGTTAAAGTGGCTTAATTCTCTGATCAATATCATTGTTAGAGGTCAAATGCTTGATTTTAAGGAATGACATGTGAGGAAGTAATTAGGTCATACCTTAGTGGTCGACCTCGACTTTATTCAGTGCTTGACCTAGGGGCACCTAGCCAAGGACATAGGACGACAGGCGCTTTGACATAGGGGCACTACCTTTATATCACAAGGGAGTAGTCATATGTGTCTTTATGTACTCAGTGTACTAGTAACCAGTTTTAGTTGAACTTATCCAAGTGGTTTGAATTCAGGAAATATGGGTAAATAGTGTACAGTGTTATTTAGAGCCTCGGTGGTGTATACTTTGGTTTGTTTACCGTGTCACCTGACATCAATATGAAGTCGTCAAGTAGTTTCATTTTTGAATATGTTGTTTGGACATTAATGTCTGGTAGAAGGTAGTTGTACGATTTTTCAGCATATGTGCAAAATTGGCGAACGTCGTCACAAGGTCCATAACATGAAAATGTCAAGTGCATTTAACTTGGCACGACACTAGTAAACATGATTTTTACTGGTTGCATGGATTAGTTGGAAAATGATACGTGAAAAATCGATTTTGCTTACTGTTTTAAGCAATCTCGCAGTATACTCAGGTGGTTTCTTTGCTATCGAAAAGCGTTTATGAGTACTATTCCCTCCAAATCCTTATCTTTTAATTGGGTGGATATTTTAGCTGTCGTGAAATTCAGATTCTGGTAAATAAATGCTTGCTGGAGGATTTTTATTTTTTATTTTTTTCTGTGGAAATGAAGAAGAGTAATGCTATTTAGCGGGTTACAACCCCAATTTAAATGACGTTAGATAATAGGCTAAATAAAAGTCACGTCATTTAATATCACATTAACGCTACTTAAACTAGGGTCGTAATTTGACATCAGAATGGTTCTTTGATTGCTTAGCCGTGATAATTCATCAAATGATTGAAAGCGACTTAAAATAATCTGATTATAATTTGTTGGACAGATTGATGAAGTAGAAAATAATTTGAGGCTTTGTATATGAATCCTTTGACCGCATTTAATACACTGAATCCCCCTCTACTTGGAACATGCTCCTCTGGACATTGCTAAGCAATGTGTCGGAAAGTAGTAAAGAGATATGACTTTAATTATATGTGGGGACATGGTGGTGAGAATATATAAATTTATCCCTGGTTTGAAATTGGTTTTTTCAAAATTGCTTTTTTTCCTATTTATTTTTACATATATATGGTTAAAAAGTAGGTAAAAAAATTGTAGGTATTATGAAGTGTATATAAAAATAGAGTTTGATCAGCTTGTAAGCAATTATAAATTTTGACAAACATATATACGATTTGCTTTAATAACTAAACTTTACATTGAACTCGAGAAGGCTGAATTAAAATGAAAATTGTGATTTAGTTCTAGTGTGAACTTGATTTTTTTAGAAGTGGTTTTGTAAAGAGTATTTCTATTTATCTCCGTTGACGATAAGCATCGGTATAAGTGGTAATTACATAATATTAAATAATAAATTTATGTAAATGTAAAATCACGTAACTCATTTAATTGAACTTATAAAGTGTTGTTACATAAACGAGTGCTCAAGTCCACTGGAGATGATTAGCATTAATGTGATTTTTTCAAGAATATGTGGTTAAAATATTGGGATGATTGGTGCAACTCCAAAAAGGACTTGGGAATGAAGAACTTTTTGGATGAATTTTTCCTTGGCATTAAATGTTTCTGAACATGAAAATCCTGAGAGGAATTGTAGTTCTTTACTACCCTGATCATAGACCGTACTCCACGTTGCTTCCTCAACCCCTGTCCCCGCCATTAATGGTCCTTGTATTTTCTGTCCCTATTGATTATAAGTGCTTACAAGTGGGAGTTTGACAAATTTTGACTAAAAAATTTTTTTGATAAAAATTGATCAAATATATGATTATGAAGTTAATAAAAATTGCGAGTCTCACGAATATGGGGTTAAAATTGATATTTAAACAATTGAAAAGTTTATAGAATTTTAGCAAATCAAATAAGAATTAAGTTAGTTAAATTCTATTTTTATCTAGTGCTTGTACAACTAGGGCACATTTTGGCCAGATTTTAATACATTTTTTGACCATTTGAAAGGATAACATGACCTAGTTTTGCAGTAATTACTGACTGTACATGAAGCAAATTATCTGAATTGCCATTTTGTAAAGAAGAATGAATTTTATGTGAAAAGGCACATTAGTAATTTACTTATTTCGGTAAAAAAATAACAGCTGCCATCATTGACACACTGTATAACGGCATGAATTTGGCTAAAATTTTGATATAAAATGTGTCCCAGACAAGCGCTATTATAATTACTTATAAATTGGTCAAATTATATTTTAATCTACATATATCGCATGACATATTATTTTAACCTTTTTTTTTTTTACCACACTCCTTGAAACTAGCTTATAAGTACTTATAAATTTAACCTTTTTTTTTAACCACACTCCTTGAAAGTTATCGCTTATAAGTACTTATAAACTTAGCCAATTAAATTTAAACAAGCTATTCAATTCAATTAAAAATAGGACGAGCATATAAATTTCAAAATAAGCTCCTTTGGTGGAAATTAAAAACAGATTTTTAGTAATTTTTGATAAAAATCGATGAAATATGTAGTTAAAAAATTGTGGGATCCAAGAGATATATAATTAAAATTAATTGTAGACTTTAATTTTTATAAAAATCTAGATTATATTTTTTATCAAATATGGGCTTAATATATTTTTAGAGAGCCAATGATATGAAGACATGCATTGTGTGTCCTTCCATAATTGAAGGAGGGTTATTAAATGCTCATCTTCACTATATATCTTAGAAAGGCTATCTGCATTTACTCCAACCACTATTCCTTGTTGGCTCACATCTTTAAACAATTAACCCTATTAGTCCAACTATCAAAAAATATTAGAATATTTTAAAGTAAAATATCCTATGAATTTAAAAAGTTCAAACAAGCAACTCGATAAAAATGAGAGTAATGCTATGAGTACATATTCCTAAAATTGAATATCAAAATTGATGTACAAGATGAGTTGTCATCTTTCGAAGCGTCTTAAAATGTAAATTCTATATTACATGAGAGGAAAATGCATTGAATGCACAATTTTCTTGTCTTATTGAATCAATCATTCAATTTCCTCAAAATTTTCCATGTATCTCTAGACTACTTTGAAATGTCTTTTCACATTTATTTATAGAGAGCTTCAAGTTCTCATTTCTAGTAGTCTCTGTTCATTTCAAGTCATTCAAGTAGAGTAAAAAAACACAGTGAGTGCGTGTTTTGTGTGTGTTCATACTCAAAATCATCAATAGAAAAACACACACATACAGTGGGTAGTATTTATTTGTATGTGTGTTAATGGGGAGAAAACCGTGTTGTGAAAAGAAGGGGCTGAAGAAAGGGCCGTGGACGCCGGACGAAGATAAGAAATTGGTTGAGTATATCACCAACAATGGCGGCCATGGCAGCTGGTGTTCCCTACCAAAACTTGCAGGTTCCTTTGCTTTCACTTAATTTTGTGCAAATATTGAATTAATGGATCAATACTCGAATATTGCTAATAGGAATGAGTTATTTTTAGCATGTTTTGTCTCTGTGTAACGTGCAAGATGTTTCATATTGGACATGACTTGATAATATTAAAGGAGTAACGTTATCATAAACGGTCCTTACTGATAAGCAGCGATGTACCGAGTCCCAGTTTGGTTCAGCTAAAAAAAATTAAAATTTTTTTTTTCTTCAAATGTTGTGTGATGAAATTGTGGAGAACAACAATCTCAAAGTTGAGAACCTTTTCAATGTGGACGGAATTGCTAGCTTCCTCTCGTATTTTGCTAGAGATGAAACACGACGTGTGCAACGGGAGAAATTTCCAAAACTGCTAGCTGTTGGAGTTCTCAGTGACTCACTCAAACCATATTTGTAAAACGAGTTAACGTCAAAATCTTGTTCGTTATTCTGCATAGTGCTCTAGTTTTTCTCTTCTTGAAACAAGTCTAAGAAGCTCTTTCTTCTTAGAACAGTTTGAGCTCTATTAAAATAATTGGCGGATGGCAGTGTTACGTTTTTCGTTTTGCAGGTCTTCTTCGTTGCGGGAAAAGTTGCCGGCTTCGTTGGACAAACTATCTTAAACCAGACATTATACGAGGTCCCTTTAGCTCTGAGGAAGAGAAGCTTGTTATAGAATTGCATGGCATTCTCGGAAACAGGTTCCCACTCTTATTAGCATTTGTTATTAGCATGTTTGGTGAGGTGGATTGGACATAAACTTTGACAATTTTTTACCGTATTTTTTTGGGGAAAATCCTAATTTTGAACTGGTCAGATGGGCAGCCATTGCATCTCAACTACCGGGAAGAACGGACAACGAGATCAAGAACTTATGGAACACCCATCTGAAGAAGCGTGAACTTAAAATCGGCATTGATCCTCAAACTCACACGCATTCCTTGACGTCCAATGGATCAGAGGAAAGATGCCCAGCATCTCCCTCTACACTACACATGATACAATGGGAGAATGTTAGGCTCGAAGCTGAAGCTCGTCTCTCAAGAGAAACACTACTCTTGATCCCACCATCAATTGGAAAAAAGGATACTGACTATTTCTTACGCTTGTGGAATTCCGAGGTTGGAGAAGCATTTCAAAAATTCGACAAGGGTAACAAAACTGCTTGTCAAAGTTCAGTCTCGACTTCATCAACAAAGCACAGATCAATATCAGGAACCACGACAGAAACGGGTCCGATTCGAACAGGTTCATCGGATGATGCAGTCTGCAAGAACAGCAAAGTGTACGCTGAAGATGTCTTCTTGCCAAAATCGGATTCCACGAGTTCTAACGAAATGGAGGATTCGTCCGAATCTGCATTGCAGCTGCTATTGGATTTCCCTAGTAACAATGATATGAGTTTCTTGGAACATTCTGATAGCTATAGCCTATATCCTGCCATCTTCAATGAAAGATTCTTAAACTGATCTCTTAAGGATAAAGAATCTTTGCTGGGGTTTTTTGTGTTCCAGCTTTAGAGGAATGTCGGGGAACGAGTCGTGCGATTGTACAAGACCTTTTCTCGTTAATCTATCCAATCTGTGCATGTTTAAATTATATCTTTAAGAATAGACACCAAATTCTTGGTTCACATGGTGATCAGCCCAAGAACCGCCCGTATCTTCCCCGTCACTAATATGTTTCATGAATCATTTAAGCTTCACTTAGCTCTGTTGCCGTGTGCGACTATCCCTTTAAAAGGCGAAACTCTCGTTGTAGTTTGGCAACCTGAGGAAAAGTGAAGAGTGCGGAAAAATAATTTTTTATTTACAGAAGGTGCTAAATACAAAATCATCAAACGAATTTCTAAATTGAAAGTTTGCAGAAAAAGAATACTACAATTAGCAATTGATCTCATTTAGTGCTATTGTGTTGATTTCTCAATTTGTATATTAGCCAACCTTGAGCCCAGACCAATCCTATCATTTAGAAGCTACCAAAATTTAGAAATGAATTGTTATCATTCTTTTATAGATTTGCATGGTTTGTACCCTCTCCACTTTTCTGTTCTACAGAAATCACACAATTCTAATAAAAGAAAGTATATTTTGGTCTATGCAAGACAAACCTAACCATCATTTTCGAAATTCATCCTCAATCGATGTCTTCTATACTTATTGATATATGGGAACGATGCATATCTAGAGTGTTTGAAAGATACAATTTCAAAATTAAGAAATTTATTCTAAAATTTCAAAAATCGGGTCATAATTAAATAGACAATTAAAAATATTTTCTTAATTAAATATATTAAGGTCACAATATTATGCATTTTATGGTCACAATTACGTAAAATTAAAATCACAAATTTTATAAGTCATAAATTATCAAATTAATTAATCACACATTATTTCTCAATCACAAATCACCAATTTTATAAGTAACAATTTATTTATTGATTACAAATTATCAAATTAATATGCATGAATTTTTGCTCAATCACAAATCACAAATTTTATAAATTACAACTTAACAAATCGTAAGTCACTATTATAAATTTAGTTGCAATCTCACATTTTTTTAGGTTACTTATTATATATTGATCACAAATTATCTATTTTTATCGATCATAAATTAATCAATTTATTGGTTATAATCACCCAAATAATTGATCGCAAATACTCTTATCCCCATCCTAACCAACCTACCCCTACCCAATCCCATCGACGCCAACCGAACGTCACACCACCTCATGACTATTGTCAGCGCCACCATTACCTACACCACTACCATTTGTAACCACCACCTCAATCCCACCACTTGCACCATCGTCGCCTGCACCACTACCACCATTTGCAAACCTCTACAAAAAGGATCCCAAAACTTTAGCTAAGCAGTAGAACGAAAGAGAAAGAAGCAACCCCCAAACCATAACACGCCACTAAGCCTGACAATGCTCATGATCTTCCAGTGGTCTTTGATGGTGATCTTTCATGCGTGTGTGTGTGTGTGTGTGAGAGAGAGAGAGAGAGAGAGAGAGAGAGAGAGTAATTTAGGATTTGAAAGTGAAATGGGGTCGGGTGGTAGATTAATTTAATTTTTTAATATTAATATTAATATTCAAAAGTTGAATTATTACCTAATTTTTTTAATTTAAAAACTTTTAAACTTGATTTTTAAATTGAAAAGTTAAAAATTATGTGTGAGTATAATTTTCACTTGATATATTCTGATTTCTTATCCCTTGTATTCATGGAGAGGAGTCAATAGCTACTAAGAAGTCTCACAAGCTCAGGGTTTTGCTTGGTGTATAGATGGGGGTTCAACAAAATCTCACAAACGCTCATATGAGGGGGGGATAAATTTTTATTGAGGTGGGTCCCACGCAAGGACCCATTGAACCCCATATGTACACCCAAACAAAACCCCGCAAGTATATTCTTAATTTTTTCGAGTTTTGTTACAAAACAAGGTCAGTGAGAGATTTAAAAACATATGGGACACGTGTCATTTATTGATTGGACAATTTAAAAAAATTACCCAAATAGGTGTTTACACATGTACCTGTTTTTCCGCTGTCATCGACCTGGTTGAATAACTTTTCCCAATTTATCCAAGAACAAATAAAGCTTAGTCCAAGATGTCTTGATCATTTAATAGAAATTGAAACTTTTCTTGTCTATTTTTCATGGGTTAAATCATTAAAATGGGACCGCCACGAATACTTTCCAAAAAGAATGAAAAAGAAAAAGAAGTTAATGTGGTTAGAATGGTAGAATGGCCCATCAAAATTATGTCACAAGTCAACCTCAGTGATAAAACGCTATAGAATGGTAGAATGGTCCATCAAAATATGTCAAATGTCAATCTCAGTGATAAATCGCATTCTCCATCAGCGTTTTATGCATAAAGTTGACCAAGACTTTTAAGGATTTTTTTTCCCTGACATTCTTATTTTAAATTTTTCATTAATTAACGCATAGTTATCCAATAATGGTATGTATTTATCATCTGGTAAAAATTAAAATTTATTTATCATCTGGTAAAAATTAAAATTTATTTATCATCTGGTAAAAATTAAAATTAAAATTAAAATTAAAATTAAAATCAAAATTAATAATTAATTTTAATTACGTATTTTATGAATCCACAAATTTTCAACCACACATCTTATCAACTTTTATAAAAGTCTGCTAAAAATTTAATTTTAATCTCCATCAAACGTGAGCTTAAAAAATCATTGAAATGACATCTAAAATGACTTAATAGTCCATCATATTTTTCTACAAAACAATATACATAAATGCAAAAAACATTTTTCTTTTGTTTCAAAGCACGTAAATAGAATATTTTGATGGAAACAATCATCAAAATATATACTAATTATTGGAAAGTTGAAGATAAAAGTTCAACAAGAAAGTTAGGAACATAAATTCTGCAATGAGTAAAGTTCGGGATCTTAAAGTGCAATCGAAGTGTGATACAACAAGTAAAAAAATTGCAGTGTAAATATAATTATCCATACAGTATATAAGCATTGCTCATCGAGCATAGTATTTATTTATATAGAAAAGTTTAAACAACTCAAAAAACATGGAACAAATTTTGTTTTTTTTTTTTTTTGTTTGTAGGGACAATGACTTGAGTACCTTTGATATATGATAGTGGCTCTCCATAAATTTGTGGTCTCAAAGTTGGTTTATTGTGTACTGTCTCAACCAACTTTGCAAGTATGACCATAATTGTTATAAATATTAATTTAACTACAAGTGTGAATTTTAGAATTTATTAATTATTTGGTGACTTGAAAAGGCACGACTTCGATAGATAGGAGTCAACCTTTAAAAATAAAAAATTTGTTATTTTTGAAAATATTTCCATTTATTATTTAAATTATTGCACAAAGTGAAGTGTGGAGATGGAATTGAAATCTACTGTCCATTTTTTTTTTTGGTCCATCCAATTAATTATTGGCACGTCATTTTAAATTAACAAGTCATCAATTTGGTGGGTTAATGGTTAAGTTAATAAAGGTAAATTTGAGATGATGTATTAATTTAAAAATATGTCAATAATAAATTGGGTGAACAGCAAATCTCAACTCGTGAAGTAAAAGTTGAAAGTGAAGGAAGATAATTTTTTCTACATTTAAATTAGGACAATTTTTCAGTTATAAAATAGCTATCGAATGAAAATCTTTTTTCAAAAAATATTCTAATTTTTTTTATTTTATTTCCTCCTACTTTCCTTCACAAGAAATTTTTCGTCAAAATATAAATTAACACATAGTTAGGATTTCTTGTGAAAGTATGTACTAATTTTTAATCGCATATTATAAGAACAATCCACCTTCACGTTTGTCAAAGAAAATTTATTTTTAATTAAACATTCTCTAAGAAACTATTTAAAAAAAAAAAAAATCACTCTCACACAAACACTAAAACTGTCCGCAAATTAGTAATTGCAAGATTTAATCTTAATTATTGGAAAAAAAATATTTTAATTCGTAAAAATATTAAGATATAAGGGCTCAATCCAACCAGATCGAGTTCATATCTTATTTTTAAAAAGCTTTGACACGGTCAAATGAGTTCGTCCTGTTTTCAGCAAGATGCAGTATAAATGCTGGTTGGAGTGTCATGTTTGGCCAATTCACTTATAAGTAGGTGCATGCACAGATAAATAATACTTTTTGTTAATCAAAATCAAAAAATATTTTTAAAATTACCCTTATTTTATTTAAGATAATTAATTTTTGAAATGATAAGATGTTACTTTTCTTGAAAACACGTCTCTAAATGTATTTAGATCGATTATTAATGCTTGATGGGAGTATTGAACTTTATCGTGTGCATTTTTTTGATATATTCTGTGCTCTCTATGAACACGGGGTAGATGTCAATGTTGTGACTGTCAGATCTTCATTACCTTCCGTTGTTTCGAAACTTGGCTAAAGATTGAGGCCTACGTCGGCATGAGACCTTCAAAATATGTGGTCTGGGAAGAAAATCAGTTAAAAGATTTATTTTCACCCGATATTTGCTTAGACGTGATTCAAATTCACTTTTAAGCTCAGCCAATCATGCTTAGCTAATTTATCATATACTGGAATCCAACTATGTTACACAGAAAAATAGACAAAACAACAGAAACTGGCAGACATCCACGAACTCGCTGGTTGACTTTTCAACCATTGCTTCTTCCTTGAATATTCACTCAAAAGACTTATTTCTTTGAACCTTGCTGCTCAAAGATTGACTCACGACTGTTGGAAACACGCATCAGTACATGATAGAATTAAAAAAAAAAAACTCCCAATCCTGTCCATCGCACGCTATCACCGCCTCCCAGTCAGCAATCCGTCCTGCCACCACACCCGTCACCCCCTCTGTCAGCAATCTCTGTCCAAGGAGCATAACTGAATTTCTTCAGTAAACACTCTATTTCTTTGATTCCATCCATCATTTCGTTTCTTGTTTTGTTCTTCTTGACATTTGAGTCTGATAAAGAAAAGGATATCATTTTTTCCTAAGCTTTGTGTTGATTTTTCAGTCGGGAAGCCAATAACTGAAGAATCTGTGAATAACTTCAAATCCAGTCCAGGTAACTCTTTATTTACTTTTTCGTGTTATTGATTATACTCTTATGGGTTTATGTGTTGTCCAAATAGGTGATTTTCTGATCTGGGTTTATTGATTATGTGATTATTAGTCAATCAGATGGTTGTAGGTCAATTTGAGATTTTCTAAATACTGATAAAAGGCTGATTTTATTTTACCATGAATCTTCTGGGATACCTTATTCTTTCAGAATATTGACCTTCTTCTTGTGTTAAAGAAAACCAAGTCAACTATTGGTGGAATCAAAGTTTTGCTTTCTAAAAATCAAATAAAGTTTGATTCTTCTGGTGGAATTTGATAATTTGAGTTTGAGTCCGTCATATCGAGTATTTCCATTGAGTTCGAAGACGGAGAGTCTGATTCATGTGTAATTCTTCATCATTTCTTTGATTATTACATTGATTTCTTGTTGACTTCACCAGAAAAAAATTACTTGCATCCTGTTTCTTTGCCAGGTGGAGTTAAGATTCTTTTAAAGATGAAAAACCCAAGAAACTTCTTTGTTGTTCTTAGTTGTTGTCAGACTATCTGACTGTTTGCTGATTCTATTTCTTTTAACACGCTTTTTGATGGTCCTGTATTTAAATACCACTAAAATTCATTAGAATATCCTCGCATTTTGGCATCATGTATGGTGTATCAGTTTATGTATATACCAGACTTGAAATTTCAATAGATAGGGTGCTAGCTCGAATGGAATGACGAAAAAGGATTTCAGATAGCCGACCCCAAGTTTGTGGGAACAAGTCTTATCTTCTTTTCCTTCTTGTAATGATAAGAAGTGTATGAAGTGGGGTTTATTTATAACTTTGTATTGTGGAAATATTGTCTTTTGAAACTTTGTGAATAATTGATGATGGTGTTGGTTCTTTGTTCTCCAGTTCCTTTTGCGTTTATGGAAATTCTCGACTGAATGCTAATAATATTTTCTTTAGTTTGTCTTGACATACATTTTGCTTATATTTCTTCTCATGAACAGGTGCCTGATATTCCTTTATCAAGTACAAAATATTTGTGATAGTAATCATGAGCAATCTCAAGCTAGGAGTGGAGGTTGTGAGGGGTCACAATCTTATGCCGAAAGATGGGCAGGGTTCATTCAGCACCTTTGTCGAACTCCATTTTGAAGATCAGAAATTTCGCACCACTGTCAAAGAGAAGGATCTTAACCCTTATTGGAATGAAACTTTCTACTTTAACATATCTAATCCAAATAATCTACATAATCTCTCTCTCGAAGCTCGTGTTTATAACAGTGAAAAGACTACTGATTCCAAGTCGTCACTTGGGAAGGTTCGGATAACTGGTACATCATTTGTCTCCAATTCCGATGCTGTTGTTTTCAATTATCCTTTAGAGAACGGAAGTATTTTTTCTCGTGCAAGAGGGGAGCTTGGCCTGAAAGTCTATGTAACAGATGATCCATCTATTAAGTCTTCAATCCCACTTCGTGAAATGGATTCTACTTCATATTCAAGTTTGCATTCAGTCGAAGGTGAAGCGCCTTATCAGAAACTTGTAAATGCCATCTCAGACTTATTCGGTGGGCGCAAAAAGGGGAAAACACGAACGTTTCACCATCTTCCCAACTCGAATAACCAGCAACAACAGCACCCGTCTTCTTCAACATCCAATCAACCAATAAAATACGGAGTGGATGATATGTCTTATGAAGCGCATGCTCCACTAGTTGGCCACATGTACCCAGGTTCATCCTCACAGCCTGTTGACTATCCTCTTGAAGAAACAAGCCCTTACCTTGGAGGCGGACAAGTTGTTGGTGGATGGGTGAGGCATTCAGACAAACCGTCCAGCACTTATGACCTAGTCGAGCCAATGCAGTTCCTCTTTGTACGAGTTGTGAAGGCACGTGACCTTCCTTCCAAGGACGTTACAGGTGGTCTTGACCCATATGTTGAAGTTAAACTTGGTAACTACAAAGGTGTCACAAAGCACTTTGAGAAAAGCCAAAACCCCGAGTGGAACACGGTGTTCGCCTTCTCAAAGGATAGAATGCAGTCATCTGTGTTGGAAGTTGTGGTCAAAGACAAGAATATGGTTAAAGATGATTTTGCAGGTACAATTAGGTTTGATCTTCACGAGATTCCCATGCGAGTTCCACCAGATAGTCCTTTGGCTCCAGAATGGTATCGTCTAGAAGATAAGAAAGGAGAGAAAAAGAGAGGGGAACTTATGGTTGCTGTCTGGATTGGTACACAGGCAGATGAGGCGTTTCCAGATGCTTGGCATTCAGATGCAGCTAGCCCTGTTGATAGCTCGGTAACTTCAACATACATCCGCTCTAAAGTCTACCAGTCCCCAAGATTGTGGTATGTACGTGTTAATATTATTGAAGCGCAAGATTTAGTTGTGGCTGAGAAGAATCGCTTGCCGAATGTACATGTTAAGGCACAGATTGGTAACCAAGTTTTGAAGACAAAACCTGTTCAGACACAAACTATGAATGCACAATGGAATGAGGATCTGATGTTTGTTGCTGCTGAACCATTTGATGATTTTCTAATACTTTTAGTTGAAGATCGTGTGGGTCCAAACAAAGATGAGATTCTTGGTAGAGTTGTTATACCACTGGCCACAGTTGAAAGACGTGCTGACAATCGAATGGTCCACTCGAGATGGTTTAATCTCCAAAAAGCAAGTTCAACTGAGGTGGAGGAATCGAAGAAAGATAGATTTGCTAGTAGGGTCCATCTTCGTGTAAGCCTCGATGGGGGGTACCACGTGCTTGATGAATCTACTCACTATAGTAGTGATCTTCGACCGACAGCAAAACAGCTTTGGAAGCCACCAATAGGTTTCTTGGAGCTAGGCATTTTAAGTGCCAATTCTGTTCACCCAATGAAAACAAGAAATGGTAGGGGAACATCGGATACTTTTTGCGTCGCAAAATATAGCCAGAAATGGATTCGAACTCGAACAATTATTGACAGCTTAAATCCAAAGTACAATGAGCAGTACGCTTGGGAGGTGTTTGATCCAGCCACTGTTCTTACCATAGGTGTTTTTGATAATGGGCACATTAGCGAAAACGTTTCACAAGGTAACAGAGACATGAAAATTGGGAAAGTTCGGATCCGAATCTCGACTCTTGAAACGGGCCGTGTTTATACTCATTTTTACCCGTTACTAGTTCTTCACCCTTCCGGTGTAAAGAAAATGGGAGAGTTGCATTTGGCAATACGGTTTTCATGCACATCGATGGTGAACATGATGTGTTTATACTCAAGACCACTTTTGCCTAAGATGCATTATGTCCGACCATTGACTCTGATGCAGCTCGACATGTTACGTCACCAAGCTGTTAATGTAGTGGCAGCACGACTCAGTCGATCAGAACCCCCTCTCAGAAAAGAAATTGTTGAATACATGACTGATGCGGATTCACATATCTGGAGCATGAGGCGCAGCAAGGCGAACTTCTTCAGACTAATGTCAGTTTTTAGCGGATTATTATCTTTCGGGAAATGGTTTAAAGAAGTTTGTATGTGGAGAAACCCCATTACATCAGTGCTGGTGCACGTTCTCTTTATTATGTTAGTCTGTGTCCCTGAGCTGATTTTGCCAACAGTTTTTGTGTACATGTTTTTAATCGGACTCTGGAATTACCGATTCCGTCCAAGGTATCCTCCACACATGAACACAAGATTATCCTATGCCGACTCAGTACACCCTGACGAGCTTGACGAGGAATTTGATACATTTCCCACCCGACAAAATACAGATCTTGTCCGAATGAGGTATGATCGTTTACGCAGTGTGGCTGGTCGAATTCAGTCGGTCATAGGAGATATCGCATCCCAAGGGGAACGAATACAAGCGATGCTGAGTTGGCGAGATCCTCGTGCCACGATCATATTCATGGCATTCTGCATACTTGCTGCCATTATATTATATGCTACACCTTTCCAGTTACTGATAATTCTCATCGGATGTTACGTGATGAGGCATCCCAGATTCCGGCACAAGTTGCCATCCGCTCCACTCAATTTCTTCCGTCGTCTGCCTGCGAGGACTGATAGTATGCTGTAAGTTTTTCAGGTTCATTTACAACTTTTGTGGGAGATTATCGATTTTCTTTTGTCGATTTTTATATATTCCTAATCAGCACGTTTTTGATGTTTTCCAAAGTGTGTAACACTATTACATATCATATTATGTTATAGCAACTCTCATGTATAGTCCAGTTGCTATTCCAGATCTGTTATGTATGATCGATTATGCTCCAATACAACATTATGCTGTTGATGTATCAGTACAATAATATTCTCAAAAGGCTGTTTTAATGCAGTTTTGTTTACTGTTATTCCCAAGTTTATATTGAGTAGTTGTATACGTTTAGCTAACTTCAAATTTATTGAAAAAAGTTTAGTTTGTTGTCGTAGTTGGATTCATCCATTTCCCAGTATTGTTGCTCTTAATGGTTATCCACTAGTCCTAGGTCCGAGTTTAAATTTTCAAAATTTTCAAGTTTCTACAGCAAAATGAATTCCTTTTCGTGGCTTAGTTTTGTTCATTGTTAGATTTTACATGGAGATTCAAAGAAACGAAAATCTTTGTCCATTTTCACTATATTTAGTATCCAATGCGACACATTGATAGTAGGAGACATCCCGACAAAGTATTGTTTGGAGAATATCATATCGTCAAAATTTTATGAAGTTTACAATAATTGTCAACATACTACAATACTCTACTCCTCGGGACTGAACTGGTTATGAAAAATGAAGGCGGAGTTTAGCTTACATGTAAACTGTATAAATCCATTCCTGTTGGAATAGTGTAACTTAAAAGTAGCAAAAGAAAATAACAATGGCAAAAACTAGCTTTATTCCCCGTAAAGTTAGGGTCAGCTACATGAATACTTTCATTGCCATTCTTATGTGTTTGTTACTAGATCTACTGAGTGATCTAAATCCTTAGCAAATAAAAGAAATAATCAAAAAAGCAAGATTGACAGCTTACCAAATGCTGGCTGACAATGAAAAGCTTCATGTACAAAAAACCCGATGGAATTCTTGTCCATTCTCACCAGCATATGTACAAAAATCCAACCCTTTTGACAAAAGGAATCCTCCAAAGAACATTTCAAACCTCTTCAAGAACAAAAAAGAGATCAATCCCATGCAAAATGCGCACAAGAAATGATGTAGATTCA
Organism: Fraxinus quadrangulata; assembly: GCA_903798255.1. Lineage (NCBI taxonomy): Eukaryota > Viridiplantae > Streptophyta > Magnoliopsida > Lamiales > Oleaceae > Fraxinus > Fraxinus quadrangulata. The sequence goes on along the minus strand of CAIGRB010084237.1, from coordinate 29,992 downwards.
AGAAATAAAGGAAAATTCGATTGCAATTTTATGGAATGTTAAGTGACTTGCAGCATGTGTGAGTTTACAATATTTAAGAAGGGAGATTGCCTTCTAGCTTGAGATTAAGGCTCTGAATCAAACAGCCAGATATGCTGTCAAGTAGTATAATCCCTTCTATGAAACAATCATTAGTGTCATAATCACTCTTTTCCTTTACCTGGGAAATGGCAATAAATATGACAAGGCACGAAATAGCTACTCATATTATAGAGGTTCCTTCATCAAGCAGTTGCAATATCAACAATTACAGATGCTACATGTGCAATAAAAGTACTCTAAGAATTACTAGAATGAGAAAAAAGAAGAGGGCAAAAGAAAAGGAAAAATTAACAAATTAACACAAGTTAACCAGCTTCAAGATTCAAACATAGTTTACACCAATAAAAAATATTTGAAAATCCAAGTACTCAGGCAGAGAGTTACTGATAAGAAAATTCATACAAAGTTTTGACCCCATACAAGACAAGCAGTCATTCCAAATCTTTACAATGCATCTCCCCATCTTATTGAGAAACAAAAATACATCAACTGATAGAAATAGGAACAGAACCGAGAAGTTAATCGTCTACTTCTTGTGATCTTGGGAATCCAGTCACTAAGAGTTAAGATCAAATCAGGCTGCCGGAACTCCTGAAGTGTGTCCCATCTGATTGCCAGATATCCTGCACTATCGAGACGCAGATTTGCAGGGCCACCAACTAAGATTCTGATGATTACCTGGAATCATGCATCAACAGCATAGGCTTAGAAATGAAGACGGTATAATTTCTTATCAATTTTCAATGGTTACCAGGTGTGTTCTTAAATAGGCAAAATCTACAGAACAAGCTTAAATAAAAGATGAAGTGCTGCATTTGTTTGATCATTTGTCAATCAATTATCTTGAGAATATCTATGATAACCAATACCGTTTGGAGAAATTGACAAATAAAGGGATGAGCGGCATATGAGCAGGTTACTGGAAATCAAGAAGCACAAGTTTCACGATGGCCATCGTGGTATGGGACTACTGATGATTAAGGTTAAAAACTTTATGCGCCATTGTAATTTAGTTTCCTTTGTCAAGGGCGGTTTAGTATACGCTTGCATCTTGTTTAACATGATATTGGAGCAAATTTTGATACTGTCTTCAGCAAGTGGCTGAGTATCAATGGCAGTTTAGTAGTCTTCATTTGTTCTAATTTATATTTTTTCCTCCATATAGTTTATATATGTTTTTTTTTTCCAGATTATTAAATAATAGGATTGCATCTTGTTTAACATGACTAACAGCAAATTTCAATTCTGTTGCGAACTAAAACTAGCCTTCGCTTCCCTCTCTGGCATCTAAATATTGACATTAAGGTGGAACAAAATCGAGAAAACTACATGATTTCCATGTAAAAGAAAAAATAAAGAATCTATTAGAGGATTAAAGAGATACGAAATTCAGAATAGCGGTTGCTTAAATGTCAAAGTATCCTGAAGATACCCGAACACGGGTGGCAGCAATAAGAACTGCTGCAACTGCACCAGCCAGGGTATAACCGTCGGGACCAAAAACAGAGACATATAAACAACCAATTGGGACATCAGAAGCAACTTTGAGCGTATAAAAACCAGATAGAGCTAAAATAGGGGAGAATCCCTGCAAAATGATGAAAAATTCATATATTCAAAATTTGAATATCCAATCAAAGAATTTGTTACAGAGGTGTGTGCTTCTAAATTGTGTAAGAATTTAGAAATTTCACACCCGTAAATATTGGGATTAACAGACTTAAGAATACATTGGATACAAACAAAGACAAGTAGTTTGTTATGTAAAACCAGGCGTGCTGGTGTCCCAAGGAGAATATCTGCAAAGGTACTAAAGCATCCTTCTAGAATCATTTGATCTTAAAAGCTTAAACTGTTAGAGAGAGCTACGCGTATGTCATTTATATTGTCGTCAACATGCCCCCCTCAAAAGGAGACGGTGTTCATTCTTTTCCTATTGACACGTGCACAATTTCATCAAAAAGATGGCGGCAAGACCTGTCCTTTGTCTGCTTGGATATCATATCGAACCGCTTGATATAAAAGCTTAAGTTGTTAGAGAGTGCTTATATCATTTACTTCAACAATCTTTTATATATTGCAATAGACCTGATCTAAGGTCATCCTCTTGTAGCATCACACATGTACACAACAATGTATTTACTACATGTTTGGTATGGTGGATTACAAAACACTGGATGATGTTAAGAAGAAAAGAAGTTGTTTATTCCTGTTCAATACCACATACCATACATGTCCTTAGTGCATATTTGCATGAGCATGTCCATTGATGTAAAATATGAAAATTGGTCACCGGATGTGCTTCCTGAAGGTCCAGCGACCTCAAAAAAGGATGGAGAACACTCCTCGGTTCTTCTTTCAACGTGAGAATTAGTATATTATATTAAAGAGAGAAAAAGTGCAAAACATAAAAGCTTAAGAATGTAGAGAATATATCTCACAGACGATACCTTCATCTTTCAAGCCTATCTATAGAAGTTTACCTTGATGACGTGGCACAAGGATCATTCAACTCGTGTCTTATTTTTGTCCATTGGATGTGAAGGAACACATGCACTTTCCATTCCAAAAAATATGGAGCCAATTTAGGAGGTAATTAAAAGTTGTTAGGCTACATGGGTAGTGGCTTGGATGTGCAGAGGGTCATTTGACGTGCAACCAAACTTCTACAGGGCTGGTAGGGGCTTACCAGCCCTACACCATGGGCTGGAAAACTTGGAAGCCCCCCTCTTGGACTGGTCAACCTTGACCAGCCTTCCTTTTTCGTCTGCCCGAGCTGACCAACTTTACCTGTGGTCAGTCAGCCCAGCTGGCTCTCTTTTGTGTTGGTTGAGCAATCTTCTACTAGTATGATTTACCTTAAAGTTCCTGTAGTTTTATGGTGTTTAAGTTCTGATTAGTCTTCATCATTTATGATTCTATTTTTCAGTTGACTTTTTCGACAACTAGTATCATGCATAGATGTGTTTTTGTCTTGTCTTTGTGTGATATGCCTTACAATATGTAAATGCTCTGTGCTAAAGATTTGATAGTTCACAGCTGCATCAATTTTGTAAAACTGACGAAACTACAATATTTGAAGTTCATACCTGAAATATGTGAGTCATGGGGGACGCACCAGGGGTCTCTCTTTAAAAGTCACTATGGAGACCGAACCAACTGCTGCCAAGCTAGATATAGCCCTTGTCCCTTGTTGTAAAAGTGAGGTTATCCTCGCCAAAATATTCTGCCAGGAAAAGCCACGAAAATACACCATATCAAAAAATAAAAGTGCCAACCGAAAATGTAACATCAATGTTCTTAACTATGTCTCAAGTAATAGGTATTTAAAGATTTGTATAATATGTTAGCCCGACCATGTTTGGCTAGGCTTATAAATAAGTAAAAGGCACTTTTAAATAGGTTTTTGCTTAAACATATTTGGATAACTTATTTCTTTCCTACTAAGTAAAAAAAAAGTATGAATTTTAAAAAAGTAACTCGTACCTAACTTCCAAAATAAGTAACTTGCTAATTTTCAGTTTTGATCAATAAAATTAATTGTTAGAAACTTATTTACTTATAAGTAAACTTTATAAGCTTAGCCTAGCAACCACTTTCAAGAATGCTTGGACTGAGCTTATAAGCCAAGCCAACCCAAACATGCTAAGCATTTATAAGAAGCAGCTATAATGTATCAAAGTCGCATCATCTGGTAAAATATCTGCTTTCTCTTTATCAAGTCCTATGAATTTTTACTTCTTTAATACCCCTTATCATCAGCACACTCCAGAAGCTACTCTTACCAAAAAGTTACAACTATTTCAATTTTTTGGCACCGAGTACATATCAAGTGAATACCTGACCCCATGGGGAACTTGTCAGAGTAAGAGAATGAGAGAGAATGGAAGAGAGAAATACACAAGAATAGATAGAGAAAGGGAAGAATAAGAATATAAGAAGAGAGAGATGTCCAAGAGAAATAATATGGGAGGAGGAAAAATTCTGTAATTCTGATTCACTTAATAATGGTTTGTATAAATTGAAGCCTTAATTCCTGAACAGTAAGGGAACTTCTAATACATCACAACTTATCAAAATTCTAGTTAATCTTATTTAAACAAACATAGACTACAATACTTAGTAAGTCTTCACTTAGGTCTCTACTAGGATCCCCACCATCAAGAACACAACAGGATTGAAGACAAGGGATCAATCGGATGGTGCTGAAAGGATAAAGATCCTCATATGCCATTGTTTTGTCACAAGTGGAAATGCCACTATATAGTTGAAGGAAAATGTAGGATCTACAGCAGAATCCTGTTATATTGAAAGATCTTCAGTTTTCTGACAGGATAGAAAAACCTTAAAATGGGCATGAGTGAGGTATTGGGATCAGGAAGATGATTTGGCCGAAGTATTGGTGAATAATTGGCTCCCATCCAAATTTCCCATTTTCGTTCTTATACTAATTTACTTGAAGCCATAGTTTTTTTGTGTGTATACATATATCAGCTCACCTTAGCACAGTTGACAAAAATTTTAACTAAGAAAGAATGCCGAATAATGTGCTTTATTTGTTTTTAATCATTGTGCTATCACTTTTATCATCTCAATTTACTAAGTGCATATTCTATACACACTATTGGAAAGAACCGGACATCATAATGGATGAGAACTATTTTCTTTCTTGATACTGTTCAATCCTGTCCAACCAAACATGCCAAAAGTTTCTTCACTCAACATTTACCTATAATGCATAGAGTTGAAAATACAAAGCAATGCCTTCAACACCTATTACATTTAAGCATGTTCATTAGATCATTTTATAAGATATGTCATAGTTAGACAGAGGCAACAAAATATTGCAAGCATTCTTTTCCCATGCTCATGTAAAACACTAACATCAATTTGTAAGGCATATTACATACTTCTCCTCTATTGATATTGATAAACCGTGCTTGTATACCATATGAATCCATTCTAGCAAAGGCACCCCTGCACCTAGCAAAATAATAAATCGTTCACAAAAGCATACAAATAACAAATATTTCAATTAAAGATAGCAAAAACATGAATCGCCGAGCGAGTATACAATAAAACTGTAGAAGATCACAGAAACTTGAAAAAATTTAGGCTAAACAAGAAGACCTTATTCCACAACAATTAGGGTGTGTTTGGTACGCCCGATTGGACTAGATAAGGATTAGTTTAGTCCAATCCAGGATTTGGTGCAAATAATTTGGCACTAAATTAATCCGGATAGTTTCCTATATACTACAATGACCGATTAGAATTATCCATAGTAACAACATGGATCAAGAATGTTTTAAAATTAACTAAATACCCATGAATAACTAAATTATGTATACTAAATTGCAGGTTATAAAAACCTCTGCATTCAGAAATTAGATGAATAACAAATAATTCATAGTAAGGACATCGCTCAAGAGTGGATTAGTATTAACTAAATTCCCATAAATAAATAACATACAAAATTACCAAAAATTTTCTATCTTTTCAAACGCAGAAATGCCTCATTCGCTGAATTTACAAATTATATATTATAATTTGCAGGTTATAAAAAAAAATCCTCATAAAATTAGAAATTCATTAACAAAATCAGACAAATAATAAATATTTCAATTAAAGATCACAGAAATTTAAAAGAAAAAAGTAAAATTTTAGGTTAAACAAGAAGACCATATTTCAAGACAATTAGGGTGTGTTTGGTACTCCAAATTGGACAAGATAAGGATTAATTTAGTCTATACAGTGTTTGGTGCAAATAGTATGAGACTAAACTAGTGCAGTTTCTTACTTTCTTAGATACTACAAATAATCCATAGTAAGGACACGGGTCAAAAGTGGATTAAAATTAAATAAATTCACAAATAACTAAACACCCAAAATGATTCAAAAAACATGGTATCTTTTCAAATGCAGAAATGTCTCATTTGCTGAATTTACAAATTGCATATGTTAATTTGCAACTTATACAAACATCCGCATAAAAAATCACTACTAATAACATAAGAATTACCTATAACAAAATCATAGTCCGAAGGCATCCTTTGGGGATGGTGAGCTGCTGGGGTTTTTATTGACTCTGAAATCTGCAATTTCTTCACTACTAAAACTGGTAGAAAAACTTTATGTTAGGCCAAGACTAAAGAGCTTACTTATAAGTAACAAGTTTTTTAAAACAAATAATTCTTTTATCTGTGAAAGTTTTAAATAAGTTACTTATTTTCATATTAGAGTACGAGTTACTTTCAAAAAAATAACTTCTTACTTAGATATAGGAAAAAAGTAAAGTATCCAAAACATGTTGGGAGATGAAAAATTAAACAAAAGTAACTTCACCTTTTTCTGAGCTTAACCAAATATGGTCAAATGTGTACAAGAGGAGGTCAGTTGAAGATGAGAGGGCTAGTTCCTCATTCTCCAACTGAATAAATCAATGAGACTGGGCTTTAATCAAATTTGTTTCTTTTTTTAATGTGACAAAGCATATTGAAATTTTATTCTATGAATTTGATAAGTTTCTAAGGGCCTGTTTGATGTAGATTTTGCAAAAAGTGTTATGTTTGAAGAATGTCTGGTTAAAAAGTAGGAAAATTTATGGATTCACAGGCAAAATTGTTTTATTAGGAGAATGTGTGGTTAAAAACTAGCTTGAAGCAAAATCAATTTTTAAGAATTTATACCAAATAGGGGCTAAATAATATGACATGTACTTCCATTATCATATAAGACATTTATTTAGATAATTAGGTTATAATATTAGAATGCATATTTTGCATAATAAAAATGTTTTGTTTTTAAAATTAAAGGGAACATTACAAGACATTATCAACCAAACGTACACAATTATCCATTCCACACTATAACTGAAAACCACCTTAATCATATCCACCTAAATACAACTTGACGGTTCAAATGACAAGTTCATGAACAATAAAATGAATTCAATATCAAAAGGAAAATTGAAAGCGGATATGATCATAAATCATCGAGCAATGTCATGATATGATATAATTGAATGAGTGAACCGTCTCAGAATACAAACTTATTGGCTGGCCTATACCAGATCTTGAGAACATTAATTAGAAATATAGTTGATGAAAACAATCAGCAAAAGTAAATGTTTTTGCACAATTTTGAAAGACTGCAAATTGCAATAGTCATCTCGGCACAAGAAAAGCCCCCAAAAAGCCATATCACAATCTCTATTGGTACAATATATTTTGTAGAGGAAGAAGATGAAGTGAAACAACTACCTGGAACACTCGGCTGGATAAACCATATTTGCAAGAAACCCTTACCCTAGATTTGAATAAAAGAATATGCTTGCTTGGTCTTAATTAAAAACCGGCATTTAAATAAGAAATTTTGTAACGTGTATTTATATTAATTAGGAAAAGTATTCACTCATAAATCTAGTGTATGAAATGGTGGAATCTCACAGTTCACTAGTAAAGCAAGTGTGAATTCATAACCTGAAAACATTAGCTAAATATGATGCTCGCTATCTGAAAAGCAGAAGAGAGAAAGGAGATCGAGGAGTGATTTTTCTTCCTATAGGAAACTACCAAGCACGTGTCTTGAAGTTTGCATTTATAGATTTTGTCAATTATTTATGAAATAAGTAGCATGATGCAACATCCTAGGTGTCAAGACAAACATGAAAGCATAATGCGTGACTCCTAGGTGCCAATACAAAAATGAGTAACATAATGCCTTTCTTTTGGGTGTCAAAGTGTCAATTATATAGAAAACCTTGTAGCCACAAATGCTGATTTTCCCTGGGAATGGTGTGCTTCTTTACAGTGGCAACAGAGAATTAGCCATGTGGCTATTTTTGCCAATTGAGGTAACGACAAGTAAGAGACTTGCCATTGGAATCACAAAATTTTGTATCAAAACAATTGTCCTTTGAACCAACAGAATAGAACAAATGATTGTGTTTATTAATCAACTAAAAAAGGTGTGCGGTATGGTTAAAATATGAAGACTGGAAAATCGGAAGACTGAACAGAAACCTTAACATATGAAACATATTTCGCTGAGCTTTTTTACTCAAACCTACTAAGAATAGTAGCAGGTCAAAGTCTATGAAAAGCAATCTCAGTATTGAAAGTTGAAACAGAATACCGGGGTTCAAGCAAAATTGCAAAATACCAAGAGAAGCTAATTGTTGCTTTTGAACAGTACCTGGAAGCCGTCCTCTCCACTTCTGATTTGGTGATAGTGTTGCCACCCGCTTGATGAAGACAAAGATATTTCCAGTGAAACTGAGCTTTCCATGGCCTTCCAGATTCTTTGCACAAGGCAGGGTGAGCATATGCGCAGTGTGTCCATATTCTGAGGCATTCATGCAGTGCAACATCAACCATAACACCACCTTTGGATCTTTTATGAGCAGATGGTGCACCAAGGTCAACTCCATCAGATTGAACTACGTCATATAAAAGCTTAAGCTTTGAAAGAGGACACTTTTGTTTGTTTATTTAAATTTAGTCTTTCGAAAGCCCCTCATTGTGTTCATCGAATCTATTTTTCCACTAAAAACCTAACACTTGCTCAATCTTTTTGCAGTAAGACTTGAACTCAAGGCTTTTGCTTGCTCTCATGTCACGTTAAACCACTCCATCTAAAAGTTTAGGCTATTAAACTCGTACAAAATTATTTATTTTAATGTAGTCTTCAACAACACTAGACTGATGAAGACAAAGAAATTGCAAATGAAACCGAGCCATCATGTCTGTATTTCCATGGTCTTTCCCTTCTTCTACACATGGGTTCACCTTGTGGCAGAGCAGATGGTGCTCCAGTAGGCGAACTCCATGAGATGCCACTGTTGACAAAAGAAACAAAGTCAGTATTAACCCAATTGAATCAACCCCATTGTTCGGTTGAAATGGAACATTAGCATTAGATAATGTATGAATGCAGTTCAAAAAAGTCAAAAATCCAGACACCCCTCTCTGCATGTAAAAGATGGCACACCCCTGTAATACTAGAGCTTCCCTTTAATCCATTGCATTTACTGCAGATCACTTGCACTTCGAATTACTCCAAAGCCCAAAAATCAATTGAACTTTCACAAGTCTTTTTAAAGAAAGGCTAGGAACACCCAACACCCCACCCCCTCTCTCTCTATATTGTAGTAGATTATTTTTCTTTACAGTACTCGAGAATTCAAGAAAACGTTGCAAATAATTCAGAAAAAACTGCACTCAGTTTATATAACACCAAGCAAAATCCCTTAAAATTTTAAATTGCGTAATTTATATTAATTGAGATAACATAAAAGGTTATATTCATAATGAATTGAAGAATAATGGAAACTAAAAGGCATGAAGAGAAGGGGAAATATATACAAAAATAGTGAAAGAATTAAACAAAAAGCAAAAATTCAAGATATTTAACATCTTACCAAATCATGGTTGACAATGAAAAGCTTCTTGTTCAAAACAAAGGCAAATAGACAGAGAAAACTCTCTTGTCCATTATTGTCTTCTTGATCACCACGCGTGCAAATTCCCAAACCCTTCAACAATAAAAAAGAGCTCAAACCCATAAAGAAACCAATATAGAAAGGACACTTAAGAAATGACGTAGATTCACAAAAAGAGAAAAAAAAAAAAAAAAAAAGGGAGGCAGGATGCAATATTATGGATTTTTTAGGAGCAAAAACAAAAATTATGAACAAAAAAAAAGAGGATAAGAAAAAGGGCCCAACCGGGTTCGAACCGGTGACCTATTGATCTGCAGTCAATTGCTCTACCACTGAGCTATGGACCCCAGTTGTATGCTAATTCACAATTTTAATATTTAATTGAGCCCTATTTTTCAAAAAACTCAATTTTTTCCAAAATTCATTTTCAACAACACATTTTCCAAGAGAATAATTTTACACGTAAATCAAAAAAATTCTTATTTTTTAACCACACATTTTCCAAAAGAACCAGCATTCAAAATACATTGTTTCCTCAAAATGGAGCTTAAAACAAGTATAAAAATATAAAGTATAGGAGTTTTGATAGAAAAAAAAAATATCCTCAATTCAGTGTAGAAATGTCAAAGTTTCATTCAACACTAATCCTCCTTACTCTAATGTCTATATAAATTGATGGTCGAAAATAGTGAAAATGTCAAAAAACTAATAATTTACTCTTATTGACTAATAAACTTCAACTCGAGTGAATTTTATTATGTTGATTAACAAGACAATATAAATGGCTCACAAGAGTGCTTGGTTCATATTCACCAAAAGCTTTGAGCATACAGTTCAGAAGTATGTTAGCATGCATGACTCACAAATCTTATCGTGTACATCTTTTCATCAATCATGTCTAATCCATCGTATAAATGCTTGTTGTATACATTCACCAAACAATGCTTGTACATAATAAATAAATAAAATCCTCCAAAAGAATTTTAAAATGTTACAATTGAACACCACCAATATGGACTGATCCCATTCGTGGCAAGTTGTAGTGCTCTTAAGTTATAAGCTGTAGGCAAAAGTCAAGCAGAGGAGGAGAGAGATGGCGATGGCGATCCTTAATCAATGAAAGGTAGGATTTGCAGCTCAAAATATCTCTTTAGTACAGACAGCTATGGTGCCATGAAATGTGATAAAATTCCAACCATAAGCAAAACGTGTACAGATTGAACCAGATGATCCGAACTATCTCCCTTCGGGCAAAATGTGGGAAAAAGAAAAAGAAAGAAAATCCTTTTACCGACCACATCATCTCCACACGTAGGAACCACGATATCATCACCCGCTGGCGCATCTTCACATCCAGAGATCACTAACGGACAATAGAACCCCTATTTCATAAGTAGAAGGCATTAGTTGCTCGGTGTCACGTTAGACAGTGAGAGTCGAAGAAGGTAATCACTCGTTCGCATACGCTACATTTGGTGATTAGGTACATTTAAATCTTCCACTCAATCAAAATTACCTGATCCCAACTGGATGTACGCTGTGCTTCATGTAATGAACCTGCATACTAGGCTAGATCCACCATTGTCTGGACGCTATTGGGAACATGAGCCGGCTGGCAATTGTTATACCATCCACAGCGAATTATCATGAGAAAGAGGGATATGATGTTTTGAACGAAGTAAGCCATATGCAGTTTTAGCTGGGATTATCCTGCAAAACTTCAGGAGAATGACAAGCTCTTGAACTTTGTAAAGAAAGAGCTGCACAAGCCAACTAGGTGAGCTGGTCCAGTGAAATTTCAAAAGTTTGAGTAGGTTTCTTCTTCTAAAGGACGCTGATTTTGGATGGGGAATGCCCGTTTGGTTGTATCATCTCCTAAGTTGTTAACTTCTATGGACACACAGTCGAATGAGGAAATTTAGGCCTGGATCAGGAAGATAAATTCGATTAATACATAATTACCATTTAGCTCAAATCATGCTATAACCCATCTCTTTTTTCAATTTCTCCTGGTTTACCAATCTTCTCAACTTTTCAACCTCATCCCACCTACCCTGTTCTGCGTACAAGTCTGAGGGAGTCACATAATAGCTGGTATTTTTTGGATCTAAATTAATTCTCTGTTTGGCAATACATTCTGAAATGTCAATAAATCTTTCTGCTGCCAACAATAACAGCTTTGTTGTATATGGGGCTCATATAGAGTGAAACACAAATTCAATATATCAAAATGCTCGATACCAAAATTGAGTGGAGTGGGGGGAGCGGAGCACAATGAACGAAACAGAGAATAAATCATATCGGCAGGATCAACACATGTCGATAGTACGCTAACAATGCTCAAATTCAGCTGCAGACCCCAAGATTACATTTTTCTTGAAGGGTCATTAGCACATAACGTTCTTATATTTCATTATTATTGTGAAAAACGTTATCACTTTTCTTTTTTTTTGACATTTTCACCCTTATTTCCACATTTTATTGTTCAAATGGTCGTTATGAAATAACAAATATACAATTCTGTTTAAATAAAATAAAAAGAAAAAGAAAAAACTAATTGCAATAATAGTCTTAATTTTTTTTTTTAAAAAAAAAATGCAAACGAATTTCAAATAAATTATTGAAATGATACTTAGCACATAATGTCCCCATCTTTCACTCCGTACCTTTCATTTTTTTAGCACTTTCACCATTAATTACACATTTAATNGGTAATCACTCGTTCGCATACGCTACATTTGGTGATTAGGTACATTTAAATCTTCCACTCAATCAAAATTACCTGATCCCAACTGGATGTACGCTGTGCTTCATGTAATGAACCTGCATACTAGGCTAGATCCACCATTGTCTGGACGCTATTGGGAACATGAGCCGGCTGGCAATTGTTATACCATCGACAGCGAATTATCATGAGAAAGAGGGATATGATATTTTGAACGAAGTAAGCCATATGTAGTTTTAGCTGGGATTATCCTGCAAAACTTCAGGAGAATGACAAGCACTTGAACTTTGTTAAAGAAAGAGCTGAACAAGCCAACTAGGTGAGCTGGTCCAGTGAAATTTCAAAAGTTTGAGTAGGTTTCTTCTTCTAAAGGACGCTGATTTTGGATGGGGAAGGCCCGTTTGGTTGTATCATCTCCTAAGTTGTTAACTTCTATGGACACACAGTCGAATGAGGAAATTTAGGCCTGGATCAGGAAGATAAGTTCGATTAATATATAATTACCATTTAGCTCAAATCATGGTATAACCCATCTCTTTTTTCAATTTCTCCTGGCTTACCAATCTTCTCAACTTTTCAACCTCATCCCATCTACCCTGTTCTGCGTACAAGTCTGAGGGTGTCACATAATAGCTGGTATTTTTTGGATCTAAATTAATTATCTGTTTGGCAATACATTCTGAAATGTCAATAGATCCACGAGCTTTTCTGCTGCCAGCAATAAGAGCTTTGTTGTATATGTAGCTCACAAATTCACTATATCAAAATGCTCGAAACCGGAATTGAGTGGAGTGAGGGGAGCGGAGCACACTGAACGGAATATGGAATAAATCATATCGCCAGGATCAACACACGTCGATAGTACGCTAACAATGCTCAAATTCAGCTGCAGACCCCAAGATTACATTTTCTTGAAGGGTCATTAGCACATAACGTTCTTATATTTCATTATTATTGTGAAAAACGTTATCACCTTTCATTTTTTTTGACAATTTCACTATTATTTTCACATTTTATTGCCCAAATGGTCGTTATGAAATAACAAATATACAATTCTGTTTAAATAAAATAAAAAGAAAAAGAAAGAACTAATTGCAATGATAGTCTCAGTTTTTTTTTTTTTAAATGCAAACGAATTCCAAATAAATTATTGAAATGATGCTTAACACATAATGTCCCCATCTTTCACTCCGTACCTTTCATTTTTTTAGCACTTTCACCATTAATTACACATTTAATTGCTCAAACCATCATTTACATATATTTTCATCCAATTTCTCAATAAAAAATTGTGAAATGACGAATATGTTATCTTATTTAAATAAATGAATAAAGAGCAAATTGTAATTATAGTCGATTTTTTTTTAAAAAAATGCAAACGAGTTATAAATAAATTATTAAAATTTAGAAATTATTATTTTTTAAA